>JAWLRI010000215.1:3437147-3475227 GCA_034781795.1 Crypturellus tataupa
TCAGGGGCCATTAAAACCAAACCAAACCAAAAAAAAAAAAAAAAAAAAAAAAGTGTACGGAAAGCGCGAACGTGGCTTAGAAATGGAAAGCGGGGAGCTGCGAGCGACTCTGTTGGAGGTCAGCGCGGAGAACCGGCTCCCGCGGGGCTGAAGGTGCAACCGGGTGAGACTCCGGAGGGTTCGGCATGACCGGCAATACCAGCGAGGCGGCCAGAGGCAGCGCCTGTAGGAGGCGGGGGTAGTTGGTTGGATCCGGTCGGTTTGTGCCTGTTTTAGACTTCCCGGAGAGCCGAGTGACTTTGACAGCTTAAAAACGCCAGAGCGCAATGTCTGATTCCTTAAAGAACCCGAGGTCTTTTATTTTTGCTGCGCTACTTTCTCCAGCATAGACCTGCAGAAGGCGTTTCATCGTGCTCTGGTACTAATTATGAATGTCATGGAGAAGTTCTGTCTCTGAGAAGCGCAGGAGTTTGTGGTCCGTTATTCTGCCCCAGCTAGAAAAAACATGCGGAAAAGCCAGGGAGATGTTTGCCTGGACAGAGAAAATGAAAGTACCAAAGTCTTTTAGGGACACGCGCTGTATATGCTTGATGTGTTATTGACCACTAGTGGGGTAAAAAGAATGCTTTAGAGTCAAGGCATATAAAAACCTAAAAATCAACACCTCCCTTATTCAAATCTAATTATCATTACAGCATAGGGTTGTAAAGATTCCCATCCCTGAATTATTCTTTGTGCAGATTTGGGAAGACTTTTGTACATGCATCTCATAACATCGCAGGGTGCTGAATGCACTGGAAACAAGAGATTCCAGCTACCCAGAGTGTCTCTGCCAACAGTATCTGCTGGTCTGATAGAAGATATTACTTGTGCTCCTTTAAGAGTTAACAATATTTTATAGGGCCACTACTAAGCAAACTGCAGGAGTGCAACAGAAGTCTCTGAGGGAAACTGCCTTGGCCTAATTAATACTGAGATTTAAATTCCACTGGGTCAAAAATGAAAATAATTCGTAGTGGCTACATCTGGAGCCTCAATATGGGAAGGAAAGATAAGAGCTGCTGATGAAACACAACTGCAAGTTTGTTTGTTTGTTCTTCCCCTAGCATTTAAAGCTCTAGATCCAGAATTTGGCCCTAAATCTATGTTGGCAAAGAAAATTTTATCATTATGGAAATGCTAGAAAAATCTAGTAGTGAATTAAGTTGCTGTTTCTCTTGTGGCTTTAGAACCATGCACTTTTAAAAAGCTTTCATTTTTGTCAAGGCATAAATAAGCCCAGACAAAACGTAATGACATGTTGTTTGTGAATGAGGAATAAAAAAGATAAAAAATATATTTGTCTAATAGTAATTAATATTTTCCTGTATTTCTAGATATTTCCCTAAAATATTTTAGGAAATCAAACATGGGAAATTCTTGTGTGTCTGAAGTACACTGCTTTCCCTTCCACTAACATCAGACAGACTGTTTTGCAGGGAGATGCAGCTAGTGCTTTAGTTTGGACTCTTGTGTTCCTCTCTCACAAAAATGTTAAAGAATGAAACTGCCTTCCTTGTCTTGAAACACTATGATGATCTGTGTATGGTGAATTCTAACTGGCTGTGCTTTGCTGTTTTAAGGTTTCCTACTACATTTTGACATTGTTTTTTGTTTCTTTTGTTTAAGGAAATTTATTTGGGGATGGGATTTTCCTGTTTCTGTTTTGCGCCTTTATGGGGAGCAGAGGGTGGAATTCAGGGACTGGGACACTCATTTCTGGCTTTCTGCAGGATCCAGGTATTTTTGGCTCTTTGAACCTATAGAATTTCCAAATCTCTGTACTGCATGTGATTTAACTTTTATGATTCCAATTCTGCCTTATATGAATGATATTTACAGAGGTTTGCTATGTGCTTGCAAGTGAGTGTTCTACCTTACATGACTGGATTCAGGCCAGGGCTGCTGAAGTAAACTGATGTTTGCATGTAAATGTTTTACCAGCTTGTTGAGCTCACCTGATATTTCTGCTTCTTGAAATCTGTCCCATGTAAATTTCTGAGCATGTTTCACTCTTGTTATTGAGCAACGGTAAACTCCCATTTATGTAAAACAACTTGTGTGATATTTTACGTGCCTCCGTAACCTTACAGTTTGCCTGATAAATAGTCAGCTCTTACTAGCAGATAGTGAAGGTGAAGAAAAGACATGCAGGTGCAGAGTCCCTTTCTTGTCTCAGTACTCCAAAGGGGATTTCACTAGGAATTTTTGGAGCTGTTGCTTCTGTCCAGTTTCAGGTGTGTACCTAATATATTCACAAATGGGAATATTTTAATTATTTTTTTATCATTTTTACAAAATAAGAAGATAGTAAAGAGATTATCGATCTCTTGATTTGTATTGATCAGTTATTAAACTGTGTGTTTACCCGCCAGACTGCTTGCTTATGTTATGCTCGTATTGCCGTTATCCTGTTTCTCCCTTTCTCACCACTGCTGTTTGTTTTACCTTTCATCTCTCCTGTTGCATTTGGATATCAGCTGGGATCTTAAGCTGTTGGAGAGAAACTCTTTCAGAAGTAGTATTCTGGCTTCTCACTAATTTCTTCCTCTTGTATAACTCTCCCTTAATTTTTTCTTTCTTTCTTCAGGCCCTCACTTTCCAAAATCTTTTTCCTTTGCAGTTTTTGCATGCGCTGCTCATTTCTCTCTGCCTCTCATTTCTTAGTTTCCTTGTCTACTTTTATGCTTCTTGCAGCTGTGCAAGTGCATTTTGGTCACCACTCAGCAAAGAGGCTTGAAGTGGTGGGGTGTTCTTTTTTTTGATTATTATCCCTCTTGATGAGGGAAAGGAAGAGTAAAATCCTGAGTTTATTTTTTTTTTTCCTCTCTTAGTAGGATAAAGGTGGAAAGAAGAAAAGCCAGCAGAGAAGTAGAGAGTGGGAAGTGTGAAATGGCAGCAGATAACTAAGAAGGGATACTGCAGAGGTGTTTAATGAGGGAGTGGTTAGAACACTAAAACTCATCTACTAGTTAATCTGACAAGAAAAATTTAAATTAGTGGTGCCAGCTGGTCAGACCAGCTGAGATTTGAGGCTTGTATAAGCAGTGCATTATGCTTGTAATAGGAGGACTCGAGTTTGTTCTTAAGTTTTATTTGTGATTGTTCAGTAAACAGAATACTTGTAATGTGTAAGAATAACACCATTTTTGAGCATTTGGAGCTAGTATTTTTAATGCAGCTTTGTATCCTGTTAAAACAGCACAACTCCTTGCATTTTCAGTAGAAGCAAATGTGAATAAAACCAGTTATGTATTTAGTATGAATCTGTGAAACTGCAATGCTCAGCACATTCTGTGGAAGATAAGACCTTCAGCTTTTACAGCTTAGAACTACACTTTTGCTCATTTTTGCATGAGATGGGAATGTTTCAGCTCTTTTCCAGTTGGGGACTTCTGTCACAGAAGGACAGCCAGTTCTATTGCTTTTCTGTGAAATCTTAACATCACTTCTCTTCCTGCTTCTTTTCACAATGTGCTTCTAAGGCAAAATGGATTAAGAATTTGTGCTTCTGCTCTCAACTCTAGGCATTTACTGGGAAACAGAGGAGATATGTAAAAGTTTTCAGAAGATGATCAAGGTTATTTGGCAACAGGCTGTATATTTTGTTTGCTGTGGAGAGAGCTGAATGCTTGAGCAAGTTACAAAAGCCCTGGAGGAATGACCCAGTGTAACATGTTTACTGAGAGTGGGTAAAGGTTAACCTTTTTTTTTTTTTGCTGTAGCTAGGCACAAAGGTGAATGTTTGATATAAAGGAGATTGTAGAATGGCCAAATCTGGGATGAAAGATAAGGGAGAATTCTTTGGGGATGGGAGGAAGGTGCATTCATGTTCACATAGGGAAGGAGAGAGTTTGGGATTATGAATGGATAAATTTAGAATATAGGTGTAAATAAAGATCTTGCGAGAGTCACCATAGTTGGGCTTGAGCAGACCACTGAAAGACGTTGAACGTAAGGGGTAGAAGCACACAAGAGCAGATTGATTCACATATGAGATAGAATATTCAATGCTGTGGGCAAACAGGTGTGTAAATTAGTGGCTGGCAGATGATAAACTGTTCCACAAAATCAAAGAATGGTTGAGGTTGGAAGGGACCTCTGGAAATCTAATCCAACCTCCTCGCTCAAGCAGTGTCACTTGGAGCACGTTTTCCAGGGTCATGACCAGACTGTCTATGCATGGGAACTCCAGACGTCCTCTCTGGGTAACCCGTTACAGTGCTCGGTCACTTATGCAGTAAAAAACAAAAGTTTCTCCTTATGTTGAGATAGAACTTCCTGTGTTTCAGTTTGTGCTCATTGCTTCTTGTCCTATTGCTGGGGCTGAGTAGAGGGGTAGGATCCTTTCCTCGATCTTCTGGCAGCGCTCTTCCCAGTGTGGCCCAGGATACCACCAGCCTTCTTGGCCCAAGGGCACATTGCTGGCTCATGTTCAACTTGTGTTCCATCAGGACCCCCAGGTCCAGCTCTGCAAAGCTGGTTTCCAGCAGGTCAGCCCCAGTCTGTACCAGTGCACAGGGTTGCTGCTCCCCAGGTGCAGGACTCTGCACTTCCCTGTACTGAACTCTGTGAGGTTTCCTCTCTGCCTGTTTCTGCAGTCCATTCAAGTTCCTTCTTCTGAATGGCAGTGCAGCACTTGAGTTTATCAGCTGCTTCTGGCAATTTTGCATCATCAGGTCATTGATGAATAAATTAATGTTGGACCCAGTATTGACTCGCTAAGGGGACACTCAGACTTCCAACTAGACTCTGCACTACTGATCACAACTCTCTGCCACTCAATTAGTTCTCAGTACACCTCACTGCATGCTCATCTAGTTGTATCTTATCAACCTATGAGGACATTATGGGAGAGAGTGTCAAAGGCCTTCCCAAAATCAAGGTAGCATTCATAGCTCTCCCCTTCCCATGCAGCTGGTCATTCAGATCACTTGCACCTTGTGTGTGCTGAGTGTTCGGGATGTCGGTGAATGCATCTGATGCTGCATATAGTGAGGAAGCTGATCGGATGCTCTTTCTGCTGTCAAAATGAAAAAAAAAAATGGTTATATATTCTCCTCCTTTTTAGCCTGGCAACCAGAGACTATGTGTTTTGGTGCCTGTGTACTTCCTTTATTTGCATTTTTTAGGCAAACAAATATATGCAAGGAGATATATGTTAACAGAAAGGAGGTGTAGCTCTTGTATCTTAATACGCAATGCTCTGTCATGCAGCCTCGGGGCCTTGGCTTGTTGGAAGCTGTGCGAGCAATTTGAGTGCTCAGGGTGACTAGTCCAGGTGTGAAAGTGGGACTTTTTTTTTCCCCTTCTAACTCTGAAAATGATAACTTTTAAAGAGAAAAGAGTTAACAACCAAACTGAAGCCAGAAAGAAAAAGTATGGAAAAATACCAAGAAGCAGATCCTGGCTGTACAGCACTGTTCAGAACAGTTCAGAACTTGTGCAGAACAGGCTTTTCTTGGGGACTAGGGTGCTGATGCAAGGGTCTGCCTTCACTCTTTGTATGTTGATCTATCCCAGCAGCTGGTCTTAGCCAGAGATGAAATTCTCTTTGTTTGTGTCTCTGAATAACACTTGTGTTCTTGCCACAGTATCTCATGTGTGCTGATGTTGGGGCAAAGGGATTCTGTCCTGAGCTTCACTTAGATGGTGCTCGTGTTCAGATAAAACTGGGGCTTTGGGGAAATCTTGGTTGCTTTCAAGCCAAACAGAGAAAAAAAAAAAAGTGTCTGAATAAAGTCAAAATTAGAAATGCATAGAAGCAAACTACTACAGCTAGCCTGTGTCTGGGAAAAGGAGAAACCTTTACTATGACAGGATGAAGCAGTTGGATGCAGTCGTAGCACTGTGATATACCACATCTTCACATGGAGTATGGAAAAGCATCCTTTCTGAAGGACAGAATATCTGTGTGTAGACATTTTTTTTTTTCTTTTCAGCAGTCTTTCTGAGGAGCTTTTTGGTAAATGTGATTCATGCTTTTTCTTCTTTTTTTTCTCTCTGCAGAGGTCCTTGGAGCTCTGTGAGTGCTGATCCGTACTTCAGGAGCCCAAGGGGACTCAGCAGGATGGCAGCTTCTAGACTCCCCATTATTTTAGCAGTGGCATTTTTTTTGTCCTGCGTTCTTTCCCATTCAAACAGGGAGATGTGGTTTCAGGAGCTTTTTCCACCTAACACATGTCCTATAAATGCCAAGCCCAACACTTTTTATGGCATAATGTTTGATGCAGGAAGCACTGGAACACGGATTCACATTTACACTTTTGTGCAGAAGAGCCCAGGTAAGGCCATGTGTCAGTCTGTGCACTTGCAGTGTGTTAGCTCAAGCTCTGACTTCCCAAAAGAGTTTTCTTGTGTGTCTACCCAGAATGTGGTAGGAACACTTGAAGATTTTTACTCTCTGTCCTTAAAACGGATATTTGGAAGATGACTCTTGTCTCTTTTTGGTGGGGTTTCATTGTAAAAATATCTTTCCTATACATCTTTGAAAACCCAGACATTTCATTCTGAGCATGAAGAATTCTGAATTTTCAATGATCTTGCATCTGTGTGGTTGTTTAAAGGAATATCTTGAAAGGGAGTTTGCGTTATCCTTTGTCAAACTGTGTGTCAAGTTGAATTATAGCAAGAAATATTTAAATTTTGCATATGTTATGCTTTGTAGCAAAATCAAATCACTAAATTAGAGCTGCAACCACTATGTTGTAGTGGTTCCCTCTGGTGTTGCTTCCAGGAAGAGAGCTCTTGTGTACCCGCAGCACACACCAGCATGTCTGGACATGGTGCAAAGGTACCCTGATTGTCTGCACATGTAACAGGATTCAAGAGAGTGAATTAGCTGGTTATAATGGCCCTTAGCTAGGAAGCCCTTCTGAATAGCACAGTGCACTTTTGTGGCTTTCTTGAGTTTCGAAGAGCTTGTGCTACATCAGCTCTGATGGACTTAACCTGCCTTATGATATATTGTACTTGGGGATGGCTCCTAGATTCAAGCTGCCCTGGGAGCCATGGTCACATTTATCTGGTTTTGCAGACAAGTATCTGAGGACAGTCAACTCTCTTCACATCTTCTTGCTAGATGAATCGCCTAAAAATAATTGAGTTGACTGTATGTGTACTTAATTTCAGTTAGTTTTTCACCGTTTGGCAGGTAGAAGTGTTAACAAATTTTACTAAAATTAGTCAATGCTTATACTCTCTTGTTGTAATTTATAATAGTTCACAAATGCAAAATGAACATATTTTTATCTATAACTTGATGTGCTATTAATAAATTAAGAATATGTTCTTAATAAAGGCACAGTGCTTGTCTTGAGAAGGAAATAGGATTGTTTGCTAAGGGAAGTTGAATATAGTCGCTCTACAGGGGTTACAGAGGATGGTTTTTAACCTGAGGAAGATGATGTGAATTGTTGGCAATTTCTTGTAAAATTTGATTTGTGCAGAAAAGCTTATAGAGCTGGAAGGGGAAATCTTTGAGTCTGTGAAGCCAGGTCTTTCTGCTTATGCCGATCAACCTGAAAAGGTAAGGCTCTCCTTTGTTCCGTGTAACTTGATCTTTTTTTTTTTTTTTTTTCTCCTCATGCTAGCATCAGTTGGGCTCTCCCAAACAGTTTGAATATTACTAATTGTTGAGCACACAGACAAGGAAAAACAAAGCTAAAAATTCTCCTATTGCCTCTCTAAACTCATTGCATTACCTCTGTGAATTAGTTTCTATGTGGTGAAATAAGAACTGTTATTCTACACATTACACTAATATAGACTTGTAGCTCTAAATACCTTATTCAGCCAGACAGAATTTCAAAGACTTTTTTTTTTTGGCTCCAGCAGCGTCCCTGTTCAATGCGTATTTCCCCTGCAGCTAACCCCAAATATGAGTAAAGATGTTTTTTAAAAAACTTAATTTTCATTTAGAAACAAGGACAAAACATTCTTTTCTCTGACTTTAAAAAAATATAATTTTGTTGTGTATAGTTACTGTTAGTTAATTTTGGTATAGAAATTAGACAGAAGAGAAAGAATTGTTAAAATATACTGAACTGGTAAATTCAGTTCTTAGTATTTCTGAAAGTCCATTCGCTGCCTCTATCAGCTGCCTCAGTTTATTACAGTGTTAGCTGAACAGTAATTCAGGTACAGACTCAATTTTCCAATTGTGTGGTGTTTTCATTTTTGCTTATACATGGAGTTTTTCAAAGCATAAGTTGACTGTTCCATTTTCCACAATTATTAATTTGTAATCTAAAATTGTAATAAGAAACTAAGTAATTAAATGTAGTTTTTTTGAGTGGAGTGGTGGTGAATGCATCTGCAATATCCTTATTCACATTACTTCCTTACTCTGGAGCCAGAGGAAGTGAGTAGCAAAGCAGGCACTAGTCCTGACATAAGTGTTTTCCAGGTCCCCTGTGCTGATAGTAAGCTCTTGCACAAGCTAGAGGTGCTGCAGAAAGGATACAGTGGAGTCTGTATTTTGTGTTTTCTGGCCAGAAATTTCACAAGAGTGTTTTATTGCTAATGCTAGACTGCAATTGTTAGAGCAGTGTAATTGAGAGCTAAGCAATGAGGCCTGTACCCCAGTGTTGCTGCTCCACAGCTGGCATTAAATTATACTAATCACTATGGACAAATTTGAAATTCTTGTATTGCACTTAGTGAAATCCACAGACCTTCCTCATGTGCTTTTTTTTTTCCCTCTGCAGCTTCAGTCAGTAATTGCCCCATTTAGTTTCATTGTACTGCAAAATGTGTTTGTCGTATAATCAGTTCCTTCTCCTCCTTCCATTCTTTCCAAAAATACTTTCCATGCACAGTGAAATTTCTACCTCATAAAATTTATCTCAAAGAACATCTATCCTTCCAATGTAGATAGCTCCTGTAAGGTTTTTCTGAAATGCCTAGTGCTGATAACTGACAGTTTTTTATACTTCCTGTGAGTGAGATACTTTCTGTTATGGAATACAGATTTCACTAGTGTTAAAGGCGAATGCGAAGGATCATTTCTGTTTTCCTCCTGCAGAACAAGGGGAAAAGAGTTTTAAAAAAAACCAACAAAACACTTCCCTTTCTTTTTAGGGTGCTGAAACTGTCAAAAGGTTGCTGGACATGGCTGTAGATGCTGTGCCACCTCATCTCTGGAAAAAAACACCTGTGGTGTTAAAAGCTACTGCTGGACTACGCTTACTGTCAGAGGAGAAAGCTCAGGCTCTGCTGTTAGAGGTAGAATTAAGATCTCTCAAATGCAATACTGTTTCTGTGCTTGTTTCATGGTGGGAATGACATGGGATATTTGTTCCTTTTCTGGTACCTGGAAGATGAATTTTGTTTACCACAGATTCTTGTCTCCTTTTCTTCTGTTGTGAAAGGAAAACTTTCTCTGTGGCCATAGAGCAGAACTCTAGGCTCTAAGAGGCTCTAAGACTAAAGACTTCGTTTTTTTTCCTTTCTTCAGGTAAGAGAAGTCTTTGAGGAATCACCATTTCTTGTTCCAGAGGATAGTGTGAGCATCTTGGATGGATCGTATGAAGGTGGGTTTTAGAAGGAGGAGAAAGTGAGATTTTGATTATTTGGTCATTTGTTAAACGGCTTTTTGTATCTGTATTTGTAGTCTGTGTTTGTTAAATGATACATTATCATCCAAAGTGTAGAGCATCATACCAGAAAGGAACCTCATTCCTTGGCTGTCTTAGAAGAAAGTATGCAGGCTAAACAGTTAAAGCCTATGTGAGGGCACTGGTGGGAATAAAGTTATTTCACCTCTGAAAGGCTACTCACTCTTGTATAGCAAGCTAGGAGGCTTATGAGAAGTGCTTAATAAATTCTGCAAAGATAACATAAAGATAGTTTAACAAATAATTATGCTTAGTTCATCAATTTTCAGGTAAGCTTGAAGGCTCTGTTAATCTTAGAGAAGGAATAAAGATAATACGAAAGTTTTTTTTTTTTCTTTTTTTTTTTAAAAAAAAAGACTAGACAGGTAATTAAAAAGAGCTTGGAGAAGTGCAGCTAGTAAAGTAGCCAAGGAAGTAACCTGAAATACAAGCAAAAGTAAAATATATTATAGGATGGGAGTGACTGATGATTTAGAGATGATTTTGCAGTGCAGAATAGATCAGTTTAATATTTTTGACTGCATATCCAGAAATTTTATCTTGGAGAATAGGCAGATAATAATCCTTCCATATGGCTCTGATAAGAGCCATCTGTGATAGCTCCATTCTGTACAATTTGTTATGGTAGATATATTGCCAATTTAGAGGGTTCTCAGGAAGAGAAGGAAAAAAAAAAAAGATATCAGGAAGCTTAGACTATTACTGCATGGAATAAAGAAAGATAGAAGAGCCAAATCTGTCTCTATGAGCCAAGAGAAAAAGAAAAGAAACATGAAATCCGACAGTATTTGGTGGAGAACTCTGCAATGTCTAGTATTTTGTTAGGATTAACAGCTGAATTGTGAAGCAGGGAGGAGTGTTGTGTTGACAGGCAGCAGGACCAGTGAGGCATAACAGGGCACAGTGTAACCTGCCAAGATAAAAATACAGTCTCTGCTTGTGTAACTACACAAACTGTAACATTAAAACACAGAGCAGCATGGATAATTTTCAGATTAGGAATGGAAATTATATAAAGCAGATGCCAAAGGAAAATTGTGCTCATTACTTCTTTGTATACTGTTTGGGTTTTAGAACTGATTTTTGTGCATATTACAGTTGCATAGATAATGCAAACTTACCTGTACCAATTTATGAGCTTTTAACAAGTCAGTAATGGCTCATATCACTTAATTATAAGCTTGCATGAATTTATAAAGCATTGGTGCAGTTCCATTGCCTTAGGTATGGCTTTCAGGTAAATAAGTCGGGGGTCGAAGGGAGGAGAGGAGGCCATGGGAGTATTTGGCGGCAACTTTATTTCTTTTTTTTTCACTTTTTGCAGGAATTTTAGCCTGGATCACTGTGAACTTTTTGACAGGTAGTTAATTTTGTATAACTGCTCTCCAAGTATGATTCAAGTCCTCTCTTCAGAAGCGGTTGTCCTAGTTCCTTTGCCTTGCTTGCTGTTCATTCCCTTTCCTCCTCACTCTGGCAACAAGGCTAATACAATAGATTCTCTGGGGCAGACCAGGTCTTAGAGACTGAGCCACATCTCTAGTAAGAAGCAGGAGTCTTGATCCAGAAGCTTCAGGACTGGGAGACAGAGCTGCTCTGACAATTGATTTCCCCAGCTCGTTGGCCCAATGGTGCTGCTAATCTGTTAGAAGGTGGGAGACAGGAAGGTATTCCTCATCCCAGCATGAACTGTGCGACAGAAGGAAGAGGGAATGTGCTGGTACTTTAACTCCGCTAGCCCTAAGTTTCAAGAATACAATCCAGCACAGGGAAGAGAAAAAGTCAGTACTCTGGAAGAAACAGGAGCAAGCAAAAAAGCTGCTCTGGCTGAAGAGAAAATGATAAATGCTTCTGCTCTCTCTGCTGCTCTTGTCCTACTGCTTTTGACCAGCAGCATGGTGGTTACAGATTTCATGTGCCCCTGTAAGTCTTCTACAGGAGATTCTTTATCTCGTACCTTACTTTTGCTGAGTCCCTAGAGACTTACCTGCTTTTGTGTGTGAAGAGGTGAAGCTGGTAATGAAGAATCAGGTCCTAGGAATCTTTTTTTTTTCCCTCTCTCCTTAAACCTTTGTTATTTTCTTCTGTTCTATGCAGATAGATTTTATTTTGGTGTGCCTCCCAGGGCACAGCTCTTTTTTTTTTGTTTTGTATTTTTCTTTCTTTGGGGAAAATGGACATGCATGCAGTCTCCATGTTAGTGTTTGATCACTTAAGGCTGTTCTGAGCATGATGTGGTTTGCAGGGCAGCTGTCTGGCCAGAACCAGCACACTGTTGGGACTCTGGACTTGGGAGGAGCCTCAACCCAAATCACATTCCTGCCGCGGTTTGAGGTGAGGAGGAGATGGAAGTCTGTGGGCTGGGGCTGCCAGGCCTGTGGGCACGGGTGCGGTCTGTGCTCTCCTTTTGTCACTGCTGGCCCTGGTATCACTGACACCTGTAATGGCCAGGACTCCTCACAGACAAAGGAGCCTGAGGAAGGTGGGGGGTTGATTTTTAGACCCAAAGTCCTGTTAATATGGATACACATTTAGTATGCAATAAATGTAGAACACTTCCAGCAAATATATTTGCATAATACAAGAAACATAGAGTCTGTTCTCCCTTTGTCCCCTCCAAGTCTGATATCTGTTCTTCACTAAATATTGGTGGGGAGGTTCTTGTGGAGCAACTGTCTCTATAGTAGCACCTGCAAGCTCTGTTTTCTCAATTTCTTTTCATGTTCTATGCTAAATCCCCACTCTGCCCCCTAATTTCATCTCTGCTGGATTTGTCAGAAGCTCCGTAGCCCTTTAGAATTAGTTTGAGCCTAGACACAAGCCTGAAGTTTGCATAGGAAAATCGGATGGATATTGAAAAGTAGAAGCACACTATATTATTCTGTACCTTGATGTGATCTATGATGTTGTTTGTGTCCCTCTTGCATTTTCTGAATGTCTCCTTTCTTTAACAAATCTTGTTTACAGGAACTGAGATGTCTTGAATAGTGTTTGTAGACCACAAAACATGTTTTTCATATCAAAATATTTTAATTTTGTAAGGGTTGGTCATGTTGAAACATGACATGCAACCTTATCCTGTTCAGGGAAGCTGAAGTACTGCCCTCTGCATTGTGTTGATAACACCTGCTGAAGCGGGCACTGGACCAGCAGGAAGGCATGATGCATGTCAGGGGTTTAGCGAATAAATAGAGCTGTGAAGTAGTCAGGGCTGCAGCTCGGGATTCAAATTTCTCCTGGAGCTTTGCTGTAAATGGCTTGGAGGGTTTCCTGGGACCACGACCCAATCAGTAGAGCAGTGTGGAGGAAAGGTTTGCAGTTGTCTGCTTGTGTGCTGTGCCTCCTTCTCAGAGGCTCACCCAAGAAAGTACCTGTGTAGCTCAGTATATTTTTGAAGGGCAAAAAAAGTCAAAAGAATTGGTGAGGATTTTCTCCAATGATTTACAAAAAATCTTCCTATATTTTGAACCATTTGCGTTATAGCTCTTATGCTCTTTTTGAACCAAATACTATATACAGATTACAAGTAGATAGGGGGTACATAATGGTAACCGCATGGAGCTGTTAAGATAGTCTTACGGTTTTTTTTACTTTGATATTAAAGTTTTAAGAAATGAAACCTGAATTGTAATCATTATAAAATTGTCAGATTCCTGCCTTAGTCTTGTTTTCCTGGTCATTATCATGAAAGGCACAGAAAAAAATTGTCTAAGCAATAAAAAAAAAAAAATCTCAGGACCTTTCCTTTTTGAAAGCTGTTGTGATCTAAGGTTTAAGAGCAAGGCTTGAGATACGGTGGGGCTGGGTGGGTGGGGTTGAGAGTGTGACTGCCATTCCTATGAAAATCTACCCAAAGCCCAACCCGAATTGAAGGTATTATTTGTTCAAGAGAGACTTAAGCTAAGTGCTGCCAAATCTCTTCCTGTTTTGAGTAAGCATTTGTTTAGGGCTGTGTGATTCCAGATCTGGGTTTGCTGCACCCAGTTACTTGAACGGGAACCTGCAGCTTTCGCACTCTCTGCAATTGTGCTCTTTTGCCCAGGAATCATAGCAAAAGAGTGTTCGATGTGGAAACACAGGGCCTGGAAGAAATAGTACAATTAGGTCACTAGCAGAGGAAAGATGGAAATTGTGATTGAGAACCTGGAACCTGGCACTGAGGGGGGAGGAGCGGGGGGGAAAGGTCAATGAACCACAAACTGCTTTAAGTTGATGAGAATATGAGTGTCAGCCTGGCAAGAACACATGTGACTACCAGAGTGGCAGACACGGATGCAGCGAGAAGGCTGTAAAAGGAAGAAAGCTGAAAGTGGTGAAATAAGAGGATAGTTTAGAGAATCCTAATTTAATCTGAAGGTGAAGCAACCCTGAGATTAGGAATGAATGGTCATAGTGTTTCTTTGAGTATCTGGCAAGTCACTTAACTTGGAAAGAACCTGGCTTATATTTTACTTTGCATTTCTGATTCTTCTGAGTTTCTGAAATAAGATCTTTAGTCTGATCTGCAAAAGATCATAGTGCTCATAGCACAGCTGACTTTAGTGAGGACACTCTGTGAAAGTGGAGTAGCACATAAGTACTCTAAAAAATTCAGGTATCCTCAATTAGAAGATATCTTCCTGATCCTTGTTTCACTTCACAAAGATGCATATAAATAAATTCTGGTAAATGCTTTGCAAATACTTTGGTGATTGACAAAACTTTTCGCTCAAAATGGATTAGATGAGTGTGCAGTAAACCCTGTGAGTATGTCTGTGATATTACATCAAATGGTCTTTTTTTCCATAATGGACACTAAAAGATTTTTTTTTTTTTTTAACTTATTTTTAGGAAACCTTGAAGCAAACCCCTGGGGATTTTCTTACCTCATTTGAAATGTTTAATAGCACCTACAAGCTCTATACCCACAGGTAAGAGGCAAAAGGCTACAGTTCCTCCTAGGAAGATTAGTATTTCTGCAGCCTGTGAGATAACCACAAATGTGTTGTGTCATTCTGACTCTAAGGTTTTAACTAGATTTCTTATCTCCTTGAAACAGTTGACCTTGAATATGACATTACTTGACTGCAAAGTTTCCAGGATCACAGCTAATGTCACTGAGAGGGAATGTTGGTCAAATTAAGAGGAAGCTTTTAATTTATTATCTTTAAGGCGAGGTGTTTTTGTTACTGGCTTCAGTTTGTACTTTACAGACCAGACAGAAAGGTGGATATCATGCCCAGCAGTCAGAACTAAACCTAGTCAGAGATTTGAAAAGAGAACTTGAGACTCTCTTTCTCCTTGGTTCTTAGTTCCAGATGTTCTATCTCACAAGCAACTGGGTTTAAAAAAAAATCCAAACCGATTCAAAAACAAAGAAATAAATCTGCAACTAACACGGACTGTGGAGCATGACAGATTATTAAGTCAGTTTGGGGGATATTTGATATGCATTAATACAATTTTGCTTAGCTAAGCTAACAGTATCTTAGAGGTCTATCTTGTTAGCTAAGCTAACAGTATCTTAGAGGTCTACAGTTAGATCCAGAGAGTTTACTTGCAGAACACAGACCTGGAAACGAAAAGCCAAGAGGTTTTTAGCAGTCATGTAATGGCTTTCTTAAAAATGTTGTTAACAGTCCTACCTCACAGGGAGCACAGTGGTGTGCTGTTAAGCTATAGGTGGATTTTTGATGAAGGTTTGCTCCCCACCCCCCATCTCAACACACACACATGCACACATTTAACAGGAGGTTCAGCAGTTCTATTAGTTTTGCCTTAAGACTTTGTCTTCTTTGTGTGATGTAGAAGTGGGCACCCCATCCTCTGTGTACTCCTCATGCCTTTCTTCATCCTTTGTATTTAAAACTACTGTGCATGTTTTACTTTCAAGAAAAACTTTATAGAAATGTCACACCACCTCTAACCTCTTTTTGCAGTTTCACATTTACCCATTTATCGTGCTATGTAAGTCTTGGGTTTGGGTCATTCTTTTTGTACTTAGAATTATTCTGACAAAAGAAACTATAAAATAGAAAGGGGAGATTGGTAGAAAGCAGAGAAAGAGAATTCGATTTGGGTGTTTCACAATTTAAGAAAAGGCTATGAGTAGAGCTTAATAGATGCACAGCAACTAAAATTGTAATGTTTTATTTTCTTACTTGCAGTTATTTGGGTTTTGGACTAAAAGCTGCCAGACTAGCAACACTTGGAGCTTTGGATACAAAAGGTATGTTAAAATGATAATACATTGAAGATTTTTGAAGAGATGAAGAGACTTAAGCTACGCAGCAGCCTTTTTCTAATCACTTCACTTCTGTGGTTCATGCTTTTCTGTTTTCCCTAATATGGACCTGTCCAGAAACTTGTTAAGGATAGCAGAATGCAGTAGATTATAGGACCTGGGGGTTCCTTCCCTCTTGGTGGCTTCCCGCAAAGCTACACATTTTTCCCTGTTTCCAGGTCCAGTCAGCAGTGAGACTGAGCACAAATTCCGAGATATACATGCATGAATATACAAACATGTCCAGCCACAAGCACTCACACAGCTCTGTAGGTGTCAGCATTCAACACCGGCAGCACAAATAGATCCTGCTACTAAGGATGGCTGCTGAGTGCAAACCCCCTTTATAAGTGTCTGGTATCTGGCAGGTCCCGTGGGCCCCCTCAGACTTCCTGTTGTACTTGCTGACTAGCCTGGTTTCACTCAGCTGATGTGCATACTCATGTTCACAAACCTTCCCTGTTACTGCTCTGGAGCTTAGGTCTATCTATTATCCAGGCCCAGGTGACTTGTCCAGTCTCTAGCCAGGTGCTAGGTTCTTTCCAGATTCTGGCTTGTTACTTGCCAGCTAGTCTGACTTATGTCTGCTACTGAAACAGTTGACAGTCACACCAAAACTAGCTGAGAATAGAATTTTTTACAACAAGATAGGACAGACTGCACTGGTGAGAAACATACCTCAGGCAGCCAAGAATTACTAACCAGCAACTGCCTTATATGCAATTGGCCCCTTTATTTCACCCTCCAGTCCATTTTGCAACACTTGCTCCACCATGATGTGCTTTGATCTCTCCGTTTTCCTGCCTTTATCCTTCCACTAAACATCCCATAGTAAACTTTGTACCATTGCACAGCCCTCCTCAAGCATTAACAACTAGCCTTTTCCTCAGGCCTGTGCTGGCCCTCTTAATTTTGCTTTCTGCTTACTTTGTTACAAAACTTGTGGTTGAATCAGAAAGGCTACACTTAATGGTTCCGTTAGTGGCCTTTGAGGAGTTTTGATCTTTGCTAAGTCATCTGCCATTTGTTAAAATTTGTGTTATTTGTGTGGGGTTTTTTTTGTTTGTTTGTTTTTGTCTTCTGTATGGAACAACAATTAGCCAGGTAACCTTCTACCATTTATCTCATCAAAAAGTTACAAGTCCAGCTGCTCTGCAGCTTGTAAGACAGAGAGGGCACAACTTTACCAGACGGAGACTGCTTCTTAAGCCATTACTTGGTATTCATCAGCTTAGATTTCCTCAACTTTTGCTTCAAGACCCCAACTTTTGCTTCTTTGCGCTGTTCTCATTCTGCATATTGAAAATTATGTCTAATTCTTACTCCTTTCTGGTTTCGTTCCAGCTGTAGATGGACAGATGTTCCGCAGTTCTTGCTTGCCAAAGCAGCTGGAGGCGGAGTGGCATTTTGGAGGAGTGAAATACCGGTATGGAGGCAACAAAGAAGGTAAGCGAGGAACGCTTGTTGCTCTTTTTAAGATAAGTCTCATCTCCAGAATCTTGGCAAAAACCCCACAGTCGCTTTGGGTTATGAAGGATGCCTGTTCAGTCATACATATGGACTTCAATGTGGAATTCTTTTGACAGAGCCAAAACAAAATCTGGAATGATAAAAATAGCTGTTTGTACTGGCTGTGGTCTCTTACTGCAAGTGTTTTCTTTATAGGGAGTGTTGGTTACTTGTGCAAATATGATAGTACTTTCTGAGGCTGTGTTAGGGTACAGTAACTGGTGGGCCAAAGTGTTTCTCACTTGAGGAACTATTTATTCTTGCTGTCCTTAATGCTGCACACAGAATATGAAAGTGCTACCGTGAGCAACTAGAGCAGACCCCCTTTGGTTACTGACATTGCTTTGCTTTGTAGTGGGTAACAGGAGAGCTGATTTGCAGATTACATGTGTGGAGTGGATTGTAAAATTACAATATGATGGCGATGGAAAGTAGTTTTATTTAGTTGGTAATAGTAAATAAAAATGAAGTTCCCCTGACCACAAAATATAACAGTGGGAGCCTTGCCTTTTGTGGAGGGAGCTTTTTGTGTACCTGTCTTGGTCTGCTTACTGTACCTTGCAGCTCCTACTATGATCTGCTCTAGTACCACATAATGATGGTGATGCCGAGTCCTTATTCCATCGAAGACTCTTGCTGGACTGCAGAAAGAAAACCTAAACTCTTTTCATCTCTTCTGATTCTTTAATTTCTGCTGCTTTGTTTTTTAGTGCTATTGTTGCTGATTCTTCTTGATACTCTTTATTTAGCTTACCCTGTTTAATTTACCCGTCTCTGTGTTTGAACTGATAGGAGAAACGGGATTCAAGCCTTGCTACTTGGAAGTACTCAAGATCATCAAAGGGAAACTGCACCAACCAGATGAGATTCGGGGAAGCTCCTTCTATGCTTTCTCCTATTACTATGATCGAGCAGTTGACACCAACCTGATTGGTAAATTGGCTTGGGGTAATCTACTGGAGACTAAATCCATGGGGAGCAGGAAAAGGGAAGGTATTCAGCAAGAGGAAATATCCAAGACACCTTCAGGAGAAGGATATGTATCCTTCCGTGCAGTTTCTTGCTCAGACCTCAGCAGTGTTCTCTGAGCTCTGGTGCTATACTTGTAGTTCTGTCATCTGTAACCGTCAGACCTCCCATCTTCACTGGTTATATTCAAGGGTCAATTTAAAATTTAGAACTCAAATGTTTTCATGTTTATGATGTTGTTTTCCTCTCCTCTTCTCTTTTAGATTATGAAGAAGGAGGAGTTCTGGAAGTGAGAGATTTTGAAAGAAAAGCCAAAGAAGGTAATCTAGGAGATCTAGAAAGTTGGAAGAAAGGAGAAATCAGTAAAAATATGAATATCTGTGCAGTGCATAATATTTAACATAAAATTATAAAAAATATCACTTATGTCCCTGTCCTGTCACTGATCTTTATTAGACAATATCTCTAACTACTGTAAGGGACAGTATTGAAGAACAGAAGAACAGTGAGTGTAACAAGAAGTGTTAGCTACTTCACATTTCTGTTCAATAAGGAAAGGAATTTCAGTTTCTTTGGTGCTGATGGTTATGCACTTAATTTTCTATATTATAAGATTATCTACCAAACTGCAAGCCTCTGAATTTAGAAGACTGACTTTTGTTAAACTCCCATCTTCCTGAAACTTGAATTTAGTATTTACCGAGCTAGTGGGATTTTTGAAGTTGTCTATCCAAAATTGAGTGCTGTGCTCCTGATAGCTAAAACCTTAGCTTAAAGAGCAGTCTCTACCTTTGAACACTGATCATCCTGATGATGATTTATAAACCATATTTGTCATCAGAATATACTTGGTTATGTCATTCAGGGCTGAGCTTTTTGAGGTTGGTTCAAATGTATAATCTAGACAAAAGTTCCTTTATTTTGCTGAGGTTTTCAGTTTTTTTTTTTCTTTTTTCTAGTCTGTGATAACATGGAGAGGTACAACTCAGCCAGTCCGTTCCTGTGCATGGATCTCGCTTACATCACGGCTTTATTAAAAGAAGGTTTTGGATTTAAAGATGGCACACTCTTGCAGGTGAGGAAAAACAATTACACCCCAAAGCTAGCTTTCCAGTTTCTCTATGAAACAAGGTGCTTTCGTTCATTTTTCACGCTAACTAGCTACTGAGGTTTTTCAGAGTTGTTGCATGTAATTGTTGTGATCTGTGGCAAACTGGGGATCTGGAGAACTGCTGGAAATGACTGACTACCTTTTCTCTTACAGTTAACTAAGAAAGTGAACAACATAGAAACCAGCTGGACTTTGGGTGCTACTTTTCACCTACTGCAGACTCTGGGGATAACCTACTGAGCTGTGACACTCCTGTGGACTTTGGAACTTCTGAAAGGCTGAGAAAGCAAACTGAAATCTCTAGGTACATTGCCTAGCTGAAGTCAGTCATGGAAGAGAACATGGACCAAAGCTGTAGAACAGATCTTCATCCAGGATTGGCATCTTGCACAATGAGAGCTGCCATGGTCTGATTTATAATTCTGATTGCCATAAGTGATCCAGAAGTTGCCTTAGGAAAGTCAAAAAGCCTGAACTCTTTCAGAGGGCCTTAAAGTTGATTGTATGCAAGGGGCTCCGAGAGGGCTTTCACCAGCACATTGGCCTAGGCATCCATTGCTAAAAGCACCTCATGCCTGGCATGCTGCTGTAGGCTAGAGACACTTGATTTCTCTCCCTCTCTCTTTTGTTTTAAATGCACAGAACTGAAATTTTATTATGAAACCTTAAATATAGAATTAAAGAAGGCATCAACGTTCATTCAGAGAAATGTGAGCTTCCCTGGATGCTGCGAGCCTTAGAGTTCCAAGTACCTGGCTGTTAGCTTAACTAACACATTGCAGGAAGGTGCCAGATGTTGAAGGAATCTCCTATAAGCACTCCTTTTGTGAGGGTGTTGGGTAACTTACAAGCATTTGTTTAGGCAGCAGTAGTGTCTTAAGCAGAATGTGTGTTCCTTCTGTCTAGTTTCTAGTTCAGAAAACTGTGCAGCTGTACACTACATGTGACTCCAGAGCAGATAACGGGATCCATTTCCCGTGTCCTGAAACCACACAGTTGTGTTGGCACAAGAGAGCAATGCCAGATATGTAAACTGTGCTGCCAGAAGAAATGCTCATCACATTATACCCACAGGAAAATTAAGGGTGCAGACAGATGAAAAGGCTTATGTAATGGCTCACTTTGCCATGAGGCAGTTTTGTTTCTTTCTTCACAGGAAGGTGCTCCCACAGCCTCCTTTCCTGGGACTAGTGCTCCTAAGCCCTCTGGTGAGCTAACTCGCAACAAAACTTGCGCTAATTCCAACCACCAACTGGTCAAGGGCAGGCACAGCATAAGGGGAAGAGGCGCTGCAGAGCCTGGGGGACCTTCTACAGCAAGGGGCTGTTAAAACACTGCAGCCAATGGGACTGAATACACTCTGAGGTTGTGTTTTCCCCTTGGGAAGCCTGGCCTCATCCCTTCCTGCTCTCTTCTTAGGATATGCAGTTGTGCAGAAAGAGAACGTATTTTTTCCACTTGCTTAATCTATGAGAAGAGGGAGTGAGATGAACTAATACCAGAAACAGCAAAGGAGAAAAAAAAAACAGAAATAGCTGTTTTCACATTAATGTTTGAAACTTAGTCCCTTAGTCTGTTTTAATTTGTAAAGTTAACTTGTTTTAAACTCCATTTCCCTTTAACATAGCAGAAGCAGACCCATAACAAGATTAGGTGGCACTGTGTGGAGAAAACCTGACTGGACCATTTATAGCACGCTGTATGTACCTATTTTTAATACCTACAGGAAGGCTGTAGAAACAGGGCATCTGAGGCAGGGGTTGCAGCTGTTTAGCTTCTTGCTCAGGCCAAGGACTTCTGGCAGGATAGGCTGAATCTATTTGAGTAATATTTTAAAGTGACCTTTTCCATCTGGTTTAAAGCATAAGAAAAATAAAGCAGTGAGAGAACATTGTTTTAAATAAAGCATCTTGTCACATAGGATTCTGATTTCTGTCTGCTTGGCTGTGGAGAACAGCACAATCTCTAGAATACTTTGAGACTCCAAATCCATTGTCCTGACTAGGAATGCCTATTGAGACAACTGTTCTACTCCATGAAGTAGTTGGCAGCTAGCTCAGCAGCTTGCTTATATTGAATAAAAAAAAATTAATAACTTCTACTAAACATGAAATATACAACTAAAAGATGATTTTGCCCCAATCTTGAGAGAGCTAAAAGTATTACTGCCTATATGACCAAGGGAAGCTTTAATTCACAGATATCTTGCAGTGAACATTTTGTTCCTTTCAGCCATTTGCTCTAAGATGCACCCTGTAAGGCACCTTTCTTACTTATGTGAAACTCAAAGTTACTCAATTACTAGCTTCTCTGCAAGCTGAATTTGAAAACTACTAAGTTGCCTTAGTGTAAATCCTAATCCATTTCTTGGAGTAAGCAGTGCAATTTTTATGTGGCTTATTTAAAAAAAACCCTCCCCCTATTTCTTTTTTTTTCTTATAGGGCTAAAGGGCAGCATGTGTGTTTTGAAGTTCAGTCAGCAACAGAATTTCAAGGGGAGGGGATGCAGCTACCTGCACTTGTCCCACCTCTGACATCTTCCTGCAAATTCAGGTTCTTTGAAATACTAAGTAAGCATCCTGCCTTCTTCTTCTTCCTTACCAGAGTCTGTCTTGAGGCTTATACTGGTAATTGCCTCCATGCCCTCCAAACTTCTGTCTTCCTCCCTAGGAGCTTCTATTTACAAACCTGAAGGCAGCAGGTGTGAGGCTGCCCTGGAGACTGGCCTCTTCACAACCACAGGCTTTGCTCTGCCTGGTATTCAGCAAAGTTTAGTATATGGTCTGGTCTACACAACAAGGTTCCTGCCGAAGTATCCATTTTGTCTCAAGTGGACTTTTTTTTTTTTTTTTTTCCAGAGGATACAAGTAGGATGGAGTGGTTAACAGCCAAGCTCTGTTACTCCTGAGAATTGGCTAACTTAATAATCCAAAAGCCTTTCCATCTGAGCCAGTGCTATGACCCATTCTCTCACTTGATCTTGGGGGCTAAAAACCATGCAGTGAGAGGTGCAATTGGAACAGGAAGGAAAAGCTGTAAGGACAAGTAGTAGAGTTGTTTCTGCCACCTGCATCTACACTAGCCCTGAAGAATACCTACGGGTTTGGTTTTGTTGGGAGGGAGGATGGACTAGAACAAGACATGCAGAGTAAGTTTCTTTTCTGTGTTCTTTGCCTCACCCTCTAGAATTGAAAATTTGAGGTGGGAGCACCTGCTTTCCTGTACCAAAGTTGCATCAAATGTGAGTGCTCAGGGCCTTCATGGGTCAGTGGCACATTCATTCACTAAAGCAAAACTGCTGCTGTCAATGAGGGGCCAGATCTGCAGTTAGAGAAACAAAAACTCAAGTTGAAGGTTTCTTCTGCAAGAAACTGTAGAATTGAGCCCCTCCTGTTTACATCTGAATTACCCATAGTGGTTTGAGGATCTAGAGAAGCCAGTAAAGTCCTCACGCTTACCTAGTGCAATGAGATTATTTATTAGCTTATCTAAAGACTAAGCAACTCTGTAAGAGAAGAGTTCCACCTGCCTTTTTTTTTTTTTCCCCTTAATCTCCTCTTCCATAAGGTCTTTTAGCCAGTCACTGACAGGAACTTCTTAATGTGAGTGACTGAATAAACACAGGAAAGGCTTTCAGTCCCAACTTCCTATTTAATTATTCTTTATAATGTTAATTCCTGATCCTGGCTAGCTCTAACCTAAGTTTTGCCTAGTAGCATTACTTAAAGTTGTGCAAGTCAAATCTCTAATACCAAAGGCTAGTGTTTGAAACCTAAGACAATATCCTGAATGTCTATTTTAGTAATTAAAGCATTTTTAACAGTACTTAAGATGTGAAGTTTTCTTTCTTAATGTTATTGTTGGCTTGCCTCTCTTTCATAGGGTTAGAGAACCCTTAGGGACAGCCCCTTCCACAAGAAACATCAAATAAAGTACAAAGAATAGAGGAGGGCAGAGAGTACAGGAAAGAGAGACAGATTATACATATATATATATATATTTTTTTTTTTTAAGGATGTTTTGAGTTGACTCTCTCCTGCTGTAAACTATCCCTCCTTTCCTATTCCAGGATGTGGTGGAACACTGAAAAGCTGTAGCTGCCAACAGAAAGCTTCCAGTGAACACTGCATATGTTAAAAGATGAGACAAACTGCTCTTTCCACTGCAGCCTTCAACACAAAAGGCGTAACTTAAAAGCATCCGTAAAGACAGTTCAGTAGCTGGAAATATTATGATACCTTAGGAGGAAAACCCCTCTCCTCTAGCAAAAAGCAAGCAGAAGAGACAGAAATTCTGTATAAACCCAGGGATGATACAAAACACAGTTCAATCCTCACTTTTATTGTTAAATTAAAATAACACCCTTCAAAGATTAAAGTTGGTTATAGTCCTTGTAGAGGTAATGCAGTCACTGACAAACTGCAGTTTCAAAATGACAAGAGGTCACTTACTGGCAAAAGCCATGATTTGCTCCTGAAAAAAAAAGAGAGAGAAAAAAAAAGTATAAATTGATAATAAATATGTTCTAGAAAGCATCTGTAGTCTTCTTCCCCTATGGACAACACTTCTTTCTTAGCCTTTTTAGTCATGTGCAGAGTAACGCTCCCTCTATACTAGTGAAGTAAAGAAGCCGCAGCATTGCTTTCTTTCATGAGCAGACAAACCCAAGGGTTGCTACAAGGTTCAGTGCTCACAGGAGTTGCTGCTTTGAACAAAGAAACAGAAAATAAGCCCTGAGTCCTACAGCAGCAGAGTATTGCTCTCCTTTAGTGCACCCATGACAGCCACCTTTTCAGGGGTAGCTCTGAAAAAAAAAAAATCACTGCTCTCCCATTCACCTTGTGTCTTACTGTGACCTGACTCCAAGAAAGTTGCATCTGAGTGATACCTGATTGGGGAAATAAAAGTTAGACCCAGAACTGAGGAGTCTTACTTGACAGTGCCTATGCATTCTGAGAGCAGGTGGGTTAATGAATATTGTGAAATCACAGCAATCAGGTCAAAGCTGTGTGGAAATCAGGAAGCAAGACTGCAAACAGGAAAAAAAGAATTTGTTTATGATTGAACTCCTTGCCATGGCTTTCCTCTGGTAACCTACATGAGACTGGCACTTCAGCCAGCAGAGAACAATTTAGCAAGACAAATAGCAGAGAAGCAGATACTGATTGGAGCTGCACGCCAGCTCCAAACTTGGTCTTCACTGTTTTCCATAGAATTGCTTTTTCACAATGCATTTCTGAAATGCACTTCAGGGATCCAAACTGTCACTTCTAATGAGGATCTACCTCTCTGCAAGACAGCTGAAGTTTGTGCCTTAATGGGGACAGAGATGAACAGTCCATTTCTAGTCCCTGTTCTTAGGAATTCCTTAGGCTCATTCTAGACACAAAACCTCCGTTTGAACAAGGTAACATTCTCCAACCAAGATGTTTCATTTAAAAAAAAAAAATCTCAGTTCATGGAGATTTAAAGTGTAATTTTGAAAGGTTTTGCATGGCCCTCTCTACTGTCAGACTCCTACCTTGAGAGGAGACAGGGCATTGGTTGCTTGCAGCCCCCATGTCCTCAGCAGCACCACGGGAGCCAGTGTTGTGGAGTAGAGCCTCTTCAGCACGTCAATTGCAGCCATCAAAGAGACATTGTGCCTCTGGCGTGCTGTCTCAAATTGCAATAGATGTTTTAGGGAGCCTGGAAAAGATACATACCCCTATTGAACTTAAACTGCCACAAACAATGGTGCATCTTATCTATATTGCAGTCTCCACAGACATCTGAAACATAGAAAATAGATAAATGGTTAATCCTAGTAAAGATGTCACTCAGCTAAGCATCTTCATCTCATCTCTGCCATCCAGCAGAACTAGTTTTTTATTTGTTTGCTTTTTAACAGCTTTGACATTTTGGGGGTAGAAACAGCATGCAAGAAACTAAGTGTTCGCAACCAGTGGAGATCAGAACAGTTTTGCTTCAAAGGTGCTTGTGCCATTCAAATACAAGGGAGCAGCTTATCCTCCATATGGCTCAGACACAAACAACCTCACCCTGATGGCAGCAGCAAATGCCTGGGAGACTTAACGATCACCAAGGATCTCACTGCTGCTCGTCTCCCTTGGATCCTTACCCAGATCTTTGCCGTCGAAAGCTGCTGCACTGAGGTGCTGTGCTAAACACGCAACGTCACCAAAGCCCAGGTTTACACCTTGTCCTGCAAGTGGGTGGACTCTGTGTGCTGCATCCCTAGAGTAAGACAAGAGAAATTTATATCCCTTCTTGAAGAAAGCCAGAATGGGCCCTAATTTCCTTTACTGACAAGCTCCAGAGGGGATGGGGAAAGCATTTCCCCTGCTGTGCAATAAGCAGCACCTTACAGCACTGCATACACTCTCTCCAGTATCCATACATTGAACTATTTCTGATTGTTTCTCTAGTTGTAAGAAGCCAGATCTGGCATGGGAAAGGCCTTGGTATTTTTCTGGGAAAAGCCTTGGTATTTCTCTAAGTGACACTGCCACAACATGAAGAACATCATGAGGCTATATCATAAACACGAGTGAGCAGGCATCACCAACACAAGTGAGAAATTGGGCATCAATGGAAAGATTCTGTCATGTGCAGGCTGATGTGCAAAGGACAAGGCCAGACTCACTGATGAGAGATTTGAAGTTAGAGAAACAAGCTGAAATTTGAGCATAAAACATAAGAACATGCTCTTGTCCACTAACAAGGCATGAAGCAGAGGCTAACAAGGTGATATCTGATATACATGATGACATCCAATGATTACTATAAGCTACCAGTGTAGTACAGTTGTGGGATTAAAAATAAAATAAATAAAGCCCATGCAATCTTAGAATGAAAAAAATGAGCTATTTTCCCTTCTCTGTAGACCACTGCACAAGAGCCTATGATATCCCATCAGGAACAATCTGTAAGTTTTGTCCTTTGTGTTCAAGGAAAGGGAAACTCCAACTGGCACAGAAAAAGAAAATGACTGCTCTGTTGTTTGGGGAAGTACAGTTTCATCACAAGATACTGGATTATTCTGATGGACTAAACCATCCAGAAAAGGAAAATTACCACCTCCCAGTTTACAGCAAAAGCATGCAAGGGACTGATAGATATAACAGGACTCTGTTCACACAAGCAAATGATACAAACTAGTCCTGGATAATGTCAAACTGAAATCAGAAATGTTTGTTTAACTATCTGATGTGTTAAATGGGAAAGGAACCAAAAGTGGCTGCAGCACCAGATGTGCTCTACTAAAGCCTGCACCGCTCGCACCCCCCAAAAACTCCAGGGGACCTTACCCGATGAGGGCCACACGGTGCTGGACGTACTGCGTCGCATGCCCCACTCCAAGAGGAAACAGAGCTCGGCTCTCAGGATCTACTTTGGCAACACTTGGGGGCAGCTGGCGGATGGCAGTGCCCGAGGGCCTCAGGACTGAAATAGCAGATCGAAACATGGCCCCAGCAGCATCAATGAAATCAGTATGGTTTATGTTGCTCCACTGAAGCCAAAGAAATAAAGCTTTAGATTTTGCCCCAAACTGGACATATAGAAGAATCTGAGCTAGCTCCAAATACTGAACTTCAACCACTCCGACAAACTAGATATGAGAATATACTGCCTTCTACTGTGACTTTTGGAACTAGCTTAATTCAGTTATAAAGGATAGTCCTTTCTTTGCTGAGTGCCTTTCCAATATCACCCTCTCCATAGGAAGGAACTTGAGAATCCATCTCTCTCTACACCATAGGATTCCATCATATTTCTCATAATTGCAGCAAAGCTGGTCTCATATTTACCACAAGGCTGATACTCACAAAGGCTGAGTTGATGCTGTCAACAAAACGTTCCTCATCCATAGCAAGGAGTTCTGAGGCATGTTCATGTGATGTAGACCAAACCAGAGAGCTGGCAGTGTCAGAGAGCTAGTTAAGAAAACCTCAAGGGTCAGGATCAAGAGAAAAAGAAACAAAATCCCCAAGCAACACAAGAACTTCCTCAATCCCCTTCCCACAGCAATCCACCTGCATGTCACTTTTCCAGAGTACATTGCTACAACAGGGAAACACGATGGACAAAATGAGATGGCAGGGGCAAAATCAAAAGTATAAGGTAAACTCTTAAAAGACAGAACCAGCATGGTAAGGTACACACAGAAGCAAAGGACTGGAAAAGAATGGACTAAAAGGCAAGAAATGCAGAGGTCACTAGGCATCTTACCGGGAGAAGTGCAATTGGCCCTGTGGGAAGGAACCTCTGCCAAGCTACGTTATTGTCTGTGGCCTAGAGCAGGAAGAAGCAAGGAGATAGGTAAGAACTCGTGATTAGGTGTCCCCCTCTTTAGGCTGTTGCACTGCTTGGGAAAGAGCCGGTTTGCAGAATCTCGCCTCAGACAAGTGAAGAGTGGCCACCACAGCTGACTGGTCATACCGATGCTCCATGTTCAGAATTTCAGCTTCCTTCCGGACCATAGAGTTATGGCCATCTGCACCAATCTGCAAAACAAAGATACAAGGCAGCTTCACCAGCTGCTCCTAAGAAAGCCAGGATTCCACCCCACAAGCCTTTCTGTGCATGCTGACATATTTTTGTTTATTTAAAAGAAAAAAAAGACTCTTCCAAACACATAAACCATGGCCCTTCCTGCTCTTGTCCCATTCAGTACAGGTTTTTTTCATCAGTTCCAGAGAAGGTGAAGCACTGTGCATCTCTGAGCACCCCTGACAGAGCCAGCCACTCGCCCCACTCAAGTTCTCCACGCAGCTGGAGCAGCACACATGGAACCAGAACCAAACCCAGTGGAGAGGACTTGGGCAAGAGATGGTGCCTGATCAACAGAAATAAAATGTTTAGTTACCAGTAGCTTGGTCTGAAGTCTGCGGCCATCAGCTAACTCGATTTGGACCCAGGGGCTCGTGTCACAGCCATGCTGGGGAAGGGGCCAGGTGTAGCCTACTGCTCTGCTCCTGTAGAAAACCTCCACCCGCTCTGAAGGCAAAACAAAGCAACGCAGTCACAGCATGATACACACACAAATAAAGGACATATCACAGCCAAAGGAAAGAGCTAGCCATGTCTTCATGGCAGGCTAATAGATAACAATTCCCAGGATGTCCAAAAAATAATCTGGCCAACCTCACACCCCTGCAAAAACTGCACTGAAAGGAGAACTACACATATTTTTGTTATGTCTGCGTTTTGTGAGACAACGTTCCGGAGACGCTCACAGGCCGCACGGCTCAAACACAGTCCCAGAGGACAGATCCTCCACTCGTGCCATTGGAGAAGCTGCCTGAGTCTCAGTTATTTGTTACAGAGATTTTTTTCCCTCCTCTTGTCGCTTGGCATTGGCAGAAGGGAAGTCACAGAAAGCACTGCAGGAACTTGGGTATTAAAGAGCTTGTCCATCACCTGCTACCGCATCCAGCTGTTTCGTGAGCGCAGCCATAATGACATCATTCTCCACTATGTAACCCATGTCCTCCAAGTTGTCCTTCTCAAAGCTGATCATGGCTTCTGAACAAGCATCCCACACCTATGAATTAAAAATACAACACAGTACATAAAGCTATATGGTAAATAATGCCTGCTATTAGTCTAAGTACCGCTGAGAATTCAAAATTAGCCAGACACATAGTATATTTGTAGCTGTAATTAGGGCACCTGCATTCGTCGAAATGATTTGAATCTCAGGCTGCGGACATGATCCCAGGCTCCAAAACCTAAAAGAGAAAGGACAGAAGTGTGTGAGGATAGAGGTTCACACACGACCGAGACCTCTCAAAACCTGACGTTCACTTTGAGCTCCATCCCGGGCTACCAACAGTAACTTCTTGCTGGGACTCTATGGCTAGCTCTGCCTGTTTTTACAGCTCTAGCATCACACTGTCTTGCTATTAATGCAAAACCAGTGGAAAAGCCAAGCCAGGTTTCCAGGAGTTACTGCTGTGACGTGTGCGGTCAGTCCTCACTGTCCCAGCAGCTGCTGGTAAAACAGAAGGGCAAATTCATGGCAATATCCTTGTTCTGAACTTTCCCTTCTCCATAAAGGATCAACGTTCAAATACGCTTTTGAAAAGAAAAGCCACCAGGGAAAGGGAGCTCCTGCAGGACACTGAGGGTGTGGAAAACACAAATCCATGTTGTGAACAACGTGTTCCAGGTGCTGGGGAAAGCAGCTTGTCGACTCAGGCCTCATGTCACAGAGTTACATAACAAACCTGACAAAGATATCGGAATGCAGATATCTGCTCACTAGATGAGCCTCATTTAATTCTCCCCATTCAGCACACACAATGCTAAGAGAAAGTGTCACATGATTGGGGTACATTTAGGATGAAGGTAAGGGGGCCCGACTTAAACAAATTAAAACCAGCTCAAATCTGCAGACAACGACGCGGCAGGAAGCGGCTGTACTCACTGCCCAGGAGCGCTGCGGAGCCAGGCGGGGGGCACCGGCTTAGGAAGCGGAGCGGGATCCCGGCCGCGAGCGCTGCGGAAAGAAGGACACCACGGACCCGCTCAGTAAATACGGTCTGGTCTCTGGAATGTGGTGCTGAGCTCCCTTGTGATGAGGATGGAGAGATGGCGCAGCCTTTCTCTAGTATGGGAAATATCCAGAATAAGTAAAGTTGGATGGCAAATGATATGTCTGATCCTTCAGCCTCTGAAGGAGCTCCAAAGGAGCAGCTCTGATGACCTGCTGAGTCATCAGAAACGGACTTGACATTATGTTCAGACCAGGTCACTCTTCCGCTAAGTTACCCGTTCATGGATGCCATTTTTTGCAGTGACCACAACAGTTAGGAACTGGAGGAGCATCACTGGGTTTTCTGTGTACATGGGGATTTTCACTTGCACCACCTTTATGCTGCAAAAGTGGAAAGGCCCTGGAAACTTCGGACCCCAAATGGTTGGTCTCTCACTCTCAGAGTGGGTTTGTCAAAATAGGTGGCAGCCTGTCAAATTAGCAGCTCTGCCTCCTAAACTGCCTTTTGACATAATGAGTGCTCCACAGGGGAGCACAACAGAGATGCCAAACAAAGGTGACACCCTTGTTCTCTCCTCCATAAGGGCATCCTTCTGATTGTCAGCTCCTCTGCTAACAGACATAATATTGGTCCGCCAAGTCACAGGTCATGCAAAGTGCCAAGCACAGCAAACACATCTGCTTTAGGGCCCGAGGAGGCGAGAGGGCAGCAGAGATGTCCAACAAGAGGCAGGGAGTAGCTCAGGTGCCCGCAGATTCAAATAGGCTTTCTTGACTTCAGTACACCAGTCCTGCATTTTACAGGAATGACGTTGGTGTGCAAGTATGAGCTGGTATTACGCTAGCACTATCCAGCAAACAGCAGTTTGTTTATTATGGTGGCCTGTTTTGCAAATGAAATTGTGGACTGTAGCGCCTGAATCAATAAAAGAATAGCATCTAGAAAGGGACCTTCAATCTCCAAGGATTCCCATAGCTTTCCACAGCTCCCTAATCATGTTCACGTTCTGCTTTTGAATAAGAACCTCTGATTCCTTTCCTTCTGCTGATCTTAAGAGTAGTTTGTGTCTCTTTCTACCTCTGCTTTCCAATTCCCTCTGGTCTTTGGCTTATGTTTATCCTCACCTTTCCAACCTAGTTGCCTTTGCCTTTATCACAATATCTTTGTTGCTGTTCACTCTGTCCCTTCTTTGCTTTGCTTTGCTCTCCTCTGACTCCTGTTTTTTTCTGTGAGTTCTGTATCCCTTTTCACTCTATCCCACAATACTACGTGTTGTGCTATATCACCTGGGTATTGACTGCATTTTGGACATTGCCTCTGCTTTGCGCAGAGCTGGTTGATGAGAGCCCACTCAGGAGCAGAATAACCCTAAGTGGGGGCAGGTGAAGCCAAAGGGATCAGTTGTGTGAATTACTCTGCGCCTTGGCCTTTGGTTGAGCCGCTCGTTAGCTCCTCTCTAGCCATTTCCCTCTGCTGCTGTTCTAATCTCTCTGCCTTTCTAGCCATGAATGAGATTTACAGAGGTGGATTAAGTCTGCTCTTTGTGACAACAGTGCCATGTAAATTTTCCATGAAAGTCGTTGGACATAACCTATTGCTGAGGTGTCAAAGAAGAACCTTCCCCTCTGTCTGTAACGCAGTCACCAGCAGATCCAGCACAGCTGAGGTTTGCTGCAGGCTTGCCTTTGCCTGCCCTGTGCAAGTAGGGAAGCAGCAAATTATATGCTGGCTGAAGAAAAAGTTATAGGATGATTAAGGAGAGTAGGCAGGTGAAGAAGGAGTTTCCCCTGAACCCATGTTAGATGTTCCCTGAGCATTTTAGGTGAGACACGGGAAAAAATAGGTACAGCGGTCTTTAGATCGAACACTCAAGACCTTTCCCAGGCCAGTTTGAGCCTGTTTTGGGACCCTGCAGCTTCAGCATATCAGCTGTGTACATATAGTAATATTGTTGTGTAGGCTCACACTTTGACTTAACAAAAGGCCTGTTGTGTGTGCACAGTGAGCAATTTTCAAATGCTCATAAGTTTCTCAAATCACAACCAATTTTCTGAGGAGCTAGGCGCTGCAGTGCTCCGTTCTGAAGGTCGTTCTATGCAAAATATTAGCTTGAAGACTTTGGTGGTTTTACTACTTGTTTTATAACCTCAAAGATGTCACAAAGATTTTTTAAAATAAATAAAACATAAAAATCCACTTTCCTGTTTTCCTTCACTCTTCTTGTAGTCAGAATCAGATATAATTTTGTTCTTTCTTATTTCTACAACACTTTTCTGAGGAGAAGTCAGTTCTGAATAGCCACTAAGGATTTAAAACAGGAGGCTACAGATTCATTTTATGTTTCCAGGTATCAGACCTCTTATTGCTGCCTTGCTACTCACGGTGTCTACTCCGCTTGGTTGAGTGGGGGACACCCTCCGAACGTCAGAAAGACCTTCCCAGTGCTGTGACCAGATTTACTAAGCCCTTGTGAGGCTGTTGCTTCCCTCCTTCAGGGATGTGCCTGTGGGAGATGGGAGCTCAGGCAGGGCTGCAGTGGTCAGGGCACCGCATCAAGCCCAGAATGACCGAGGAGCAAAAAGGACACTCAGGAGCAAGCCACAGGCCAAACGAAGGGGCACAAGTGACTCATGAACCAAAGGGTTGTATATCCCTTTTCTTTAATAAAACTTTTATGTGCACTCTGTTAAACAACACCGGTTACTCAACATTTTATCCTAAACATTTCATTCAGTCTGAGCTTGCCTTTTCTCATCCATCAGCATCATGTCTATATAGTCTGACACAAGTGCTGGTAAATCAATGTCAATTCCTTGTCTACTATATTCATTCTAATATCAAACCCACTTTAGAGTGTTTGGTAATTGATAATATTGTCATCAATAGTAAGGGAAGAATATTGTTCCAATTTAACTAACACCTTGTTAACCGCATAGACATTACTGTGTGACATACATATACATTATCTGGGGAAAATCAATTAAGAGGAAAAATTGTGATTAAAACATAATGTAAAATTATTGGAGGCTTAAGCACACTGCAGTAAGAATGCTTTCAAACCTCTAAGACTGTAGCAGTTTTAAATTATTTTTTTGAACCTCATCCCTACCATGAAGATTGAGTGTCAGGTACTTCTTTTTCTTCCTGCAGGATTTCAAGACTTGATTGCCCAAATGACAGTTTACTTATTTTACTGTCACATACTTTTGTGAAATGCCATAACAAGTTGATTACAGGTTTCACATTTTGCATAGTGACAAAATCGTCTGTCATATAATAGTCTGATGCCTGAAAGCCATTTAACTAAGAAGCAGTTTCTACTGAAAATAATGATATTTGAAGCATTAAGATGGGTTTAAATGTGTACATTTTTAAAATAAGTCTTTGTTTTAACTGAACAAGAAGACCAATATTATCCCTTCTAGGCATGAATTTTCAGACTGCCACCTATATACGCTGCGGAGCTGAGACACATCATGTGCTCTGGCTACTCAAGAGAAAAACAGGCTGTCTTTGCCCACTGTGCAGATCTATTTGCTCACTGTGACCGAACTCCCAACCTCCTAGGCAACTTTACTATGAACTGGTAGTATTGAGGAGGGTAAGATTTACCTTCCTCGTTTGGCATCACCCAGCATCCATATCTCAGGTGAAATATCAGTAGTAATAGTAATAAGGATAATATTTTCAATTAACATACTCAGTTTCTGGATTTTGAGTGACTGGATTTTGTAAATAATGGGATGTTATCAGTTTTACCTAGCAATGCTAACCAGATGAGGAATTTTCCAAGGGATTTTATTATTGCTAATGAGTGGATGAAGTCCAGCTTCTACCTGTATGCAGGCAAAGGGTTGAACAGTCACAAAACTGTGAGGGGAATGGGATAGGGAAGCTCAGCAAGCTGTTAGATTGAAGGAGCAATATGTCCCTAGCCCTCTAAGACCTCATACCTGCCATCATGAATGGTAGTGGAGAAAAACAGAAAATTAAACACGAGACTAAGTACTGAACCTCTCAAGAGACACCCATCTGACCTTCTACAGTGGGACTACGCACAGATCTTCCCATCAGCAGAGCAGTGCCCCAGTGCATCTTTGACCTTCCCTGCTGCCGCAGGAGACACACTAAATCATTGCTGAATATGTTCCCCTCGCTCACCACAGAAACGGCAAGGTTGCAACAACTCATTCCAGAGGCCAGTGCAGTGAACAGGAAAGGCTCTACTGTCCACACTGTCTCGCTTCTCACAGGGGCAGGATTACAAGAAGAAATGACTTCCTGGAGGCTCGCTTACCATTGCTCTCTGTGGACATCATTTGCACAGTGTTTTTCTTAATTATCACTGTAATGTTCTGTGCTTTTATTAGCCCATCTGGAAAAAAAGAGGCTAATAATGCTATTACTACTTTATTTTTAGTCGATGTTTTCCCATTTGTGGATGTTAAGGCACTGTATAGGTAAATGAATATTATTGATCCTATGTTTTGGTTGCTGTAAGCACAGAGATTTGAAACACTTCATATTCTAGGTACTTTGGTCATTCAAGTAGTAGATTTTCCTTATCTGTCTCCTATAAACTTGTGTAACCTTTAGCAAGTTACTTAAACATTCCGCTTCTCGTGTACCTCATCTGGAAAACGAATGTGTGCTCATATCGCCTAGGGCAAAGAAACGCACAGGAGGAATCATCTTCCTAGAGTTGGAATTTCCTTTTACTTTTAAAATTGGCCAAGGTGGAGGTCAATTCTTTTTTTTACCTTTTTTTTTTTTGTTTCTTCATCGCAATAGAATCAAATATATTTTCCCATTAACAGTGCGTTCTTAATGTTCTAGCATTAATATCCTTGAAAGCTGTCCTTTGCACAAGCCAGTGTCAAAAACTTATTTCCGTTGCTTAAGTTTTGATTTAATTTTTTTATTGCACTGAAGTACAAAAAATTTAGAAGTCCATTTTTTTTTAAATAAATCATTTTAAATTATTTAACTTTTGAAAAAGAATGGCTATGTTTTAGGAAAACTTTTTGATTATCATTCAACCTAAAATTATGGCATTTGAAAAACACCAAGTTATTTTATTTCATGATGAAGTTGTGACAGAAATTTGATTACAGTCTTAGGAATGGAGAAAAAAAAAATGCCCTACAGGAAAAGAGAATGAAGATTTGTCCTCAAAAAAAAAAAAAAAGTGTGAAAAAATAAAAAGGAACCTTCATATTCCACCTGTGGAGAGATCTTGCTACCATGTGAGCTAATGGAAGAGTCTTAGGTATCAGCAATAGCTAAACATTTATATTCTTTATAGACTGCAACCCGTCAAAAGAGGGCACTGTGTTCATATATACACAGAGCACCTGAAATCAGTGGCAGCAGTTCTTATTGATGTCTCTGGATGCACAGATTTAAAGCCACTAAAGAAAATTTGTCTCCCCTCCCAGGTGCCTGGGTCATGGTGGACGCGCTCCAGCTCGCTGCTTCTCCAAGAGGCCAGAGACCTGGTGCACTGGTGCAAACAAATCAAACCGCAGAAGGTTGTTCATACCTAGTGCAGTGCCACTTTGTCACACACACAAAAAAATTAATGGATTCCACAAAGAGCGAAATGTAAGAGGGAAATAGAAAAGAAATGCAAGAGACCTAACGCAACAAGCCTCCTTTACTCTGACCTTTGTAAAGATGAAGAGTAAAATACTTTTTTAAAAAAGTTTCTTTGTTTGTTTTCTCTCCTGGTAACAGGAGTAAACTTGAGATTAGACTCCTGATCAGCAAAAAAAAAATCAAAAAACTTGATTTATCTGTTTATAACTTTTTGATAGCTTTTTAGGTATTTTTTTATAGTTGGCTTGACCTCTTGCCAGAGGTGGCAGGAGCTCCCTGGGCTGGTTTCTGGTTGAACTAAAACTGTGGAGGAAACACAGATCCAGACTTGATTTAGAATTTTCCAAAAATGAAGAATAAAACATTTTGTAACCTGTTCCAAAGATTCAAAGCAAAGTATAATATTAAAAATGAGCATTTTAGTTCTAGTCTAAAACTGTGCAGGTTCACTTTTCAATGACCGTTTTTTGCTGGATCTCTGTCTGCTAGGCTGAAGAGATCTTTTTAAAATTTGAAAAAAAAAGTTTTATTCTTTCTATAAACTTGTCTGGACTGTTCCTATGTCAATCTGTTGTATTCCTTAGAATAAACTAAGGAGTTTGGCCTCCCAAGGCTATATTGCAAAGCATCTTCTCCAATTCTTTAATCATTCTCACAACATTTCTTGAAACCCTCTGTCAGTTCAATGCATTCCAGAAAAGTGAACTGAATACAGTATATTGGTAGTGCCTGTGCCACTATCAAATGCAAAAATCCTAGTAGCCTTTTAATTTACATCATCATGAGGAGAGATCCTGTCCAACTGTGCATCTTTCATGATCCCTAAGGGCTTTTTTTTTTTTTTTTCTGGGTCTGTTTCCTAGGATAGATTCCTCCATCTGTTAGCTATGAATTACATTCCTTGTTCTTGACTAGGTGATTTTGCATTCTGCCATACTTGGACAGATATGTTACCCTGAGCTAAGCCTACCAAGCAACCAAAACTGCAAAGAGAAGTAGCCAGTCCTCTTTACTATGAGGTATTTCATCCCTTTTTTTTTCCAACTTCAGAGCTTACTCATGGCAATTTCATTTTTTTTTCCATGTAAAAATAATTTAAATAGTAAATATTACAAGGTGCTATTGGCACATTCAGTGGTTGTTTTAAATCTCAAATTGCAGGTTGAGATGTATTAGCTAGCAGCTTTTAAACTCCTTTATTATGCTGCATGTTGATTTTTCATTATTTTGGTTTCTTAATCAAATGGTCATCAAAGTGAGCTCACAAAAGTCTGAACATTTTGAACCAGCACAATTATTTTCATCATCCAAAGTTGTAATCTCATCAATAAAAGCCATCAAGTTAGCTTGACAAGATCTGCTTTCCATAAACTCATGTTGATCAGCATTAATTATATTATCCTCCTTTAATTCTTTATTAATTGAGTCTTATATCAGCTGTTTCATCATTCTGCTTGGAATCAATGTTAGACTGACAGGTATATAATTGCCCAGGTCATCTCATTTACCCCTCTAAAATATTGGCAAAACATTAGCTTTGCTCTTTTCCTCTGGGGCTTTCTTTGTGCTCCAGCTCTTATTGAAAATCAACATTAATGGTCCAGAGAATCTCTTTGCCCATTTTTTTTTTTTTTTTTTTTCTGAAATTCCTCAATGAGAATTATCTGGACCTTTTCATTTGGAAATACGTGCCTTTAATTCTCTGGAGCGACTACTGGAACGGAAAGTGCTTCAATATTATCTTATGATAAAATTACTACTTTTTTCCGCTGCTGAACACATATCAGAGCTATGCACTGAGTATCTGTGGCTTACTTGCATTATTACTCTTTATTCTGTGATTCCCACCTGCTAATACAAAACCAATACTGCTTTCCTCATTTTATTTGTTTTTAATATACTTTTAAAAACCCAAACAATCTCTCCTCCTAATGACCAAAAGCCTTGGCAGCTCTTATCATCTTTTCAATTTCATCATTGATTCATCTTGATTTACCTGGATCTGTTGAGGTCCATTATAAAATGACTATGTATTCTTTTACTTTGTTTCCTTTATCTACTTTCTGCAGTTCCTTCTTCAATGTATGTTGAATGTATATTTGTGCACTGCTTTTTTCTTTTTTGACATGGTCCTTAGTTTCTGTCAGTTCTCTGAAATTAACCCATGTAAAGAAATATACACACAGTTATGGCTGGCCTTCGTTCTCTCTGCAAGTAAAAAATCTAGGAATATTTATGTTCGTGATCACTGATTTTTACCTGGTAAGTTGAAGTCTAGTATAAAGTAACTATATGTTAGATCATAGAATCACAGAATCACAGACTGCTTAAAGTTGGAAGGGACGGCTAGAGGTCATCTAGTCCAACCCCCCTGCACACGCAGGGCCACCTAGAGCGCATGGCACAGGGCTGCATCCAAGCGGGTCTTGAAGATCTCCAGGAAAGGAGACTCCACAACCTCTCTGGGCAGCCCGTT
>JAWLRI010000215.1:3475327-3500494 GCA_034781795.1 Crypturellus tataupa
TCCTTGTTTACAGCTACAGAAGGCGAAAGAGCCATAAATCTCGGGGCAGCCCACGGAGACAAGGACATTTGTATGCATCGTTGGGAGCAGCTAATACCTCAGCCCATTAGCGGCGCACGCAGGGCCCGCGTTTCCGGCTGCATTAACTCACGGTTAAATCCTGCAGGAAAAGGGCAGCGCGCGGGAACGCGGGCCGAATCCATCGGGGGGTGGCGGGGGGCGCAGGGGGGCCGGGGCGCTCAGGGGGGCCGGGGCGCGCAGGGAAGCGGCCCGCACAGCACAGACAGAAGCGGAGCTGGAGCGGGAGATAAGGCAGACGGCAGCGAACAGGCTTGGCCGACGGGAGCCTCTGCACGCACCATCGGCCCCACTGTCTCCCCGTCCTCCCCCTGCACTTACACTTGAGCCTGGCCCCGTGATCCCTCCCGCTCCCTGCATGTGATCCTCCCCTGAACATCTCGTCCTAACTTTAACTCAATCCCACCCTGAACCCCAGGTGTCACGTGAGAAATTCACTCATTTCAGCAAGAGCCACCAGAGTCCTGTTTTCCCCTTATCAATTACATGATCATCTTACCAGCTACAAGGTTTCTAGCAGAGGCTCTTCAAAGTTAGGCTCAAGTGGTTGGTTCCTTGTAATGGCCCTTCCACCAGTGCCTTGGGACTGTGGGTCTTTGTTACCCTCTCCCTTCCCTGCTGTTCGTTAGGGTTTGGGCATCTGTGTGTTGGATCTGTTGTCTCTCCTGCTTCTTGTCTTTTTTATGTTGACTGGCTATTAGTCAAGACATCCTTACGGTTGGAATTCTGTTTTACTTTGGACCATTCTGGCAATTGAATATTGCCAGCATAACAAATACCATTCCAACGCTGAGTGGGCAAAGGGGCTATTTTACACGTGGAAAACAGGAAAGCAGAAGTTATGCCCACAGACTGGGTAGCCAAGAAAAACAGGTGGAGAACAGTAAGGCCTATGTCTGTTTTAACATCCAAGCCTACAGGAAATCTTTCCCTTATTCCACAGTCTCCCATCTTTTCATTCCTATTTCTAATAATTTTCCTTATTTCCCATTGATAACATCTTTTTCCAGTCATCCATCTGGTAACAAAGGACAATCCATTTCTCTGACTGACCTCACGTTGGACTGCGCTTGGGATCAGCAAAAGACTCGCTTGTTCGCGACATCCTCCATGAGGCCCAAGAGCGCCTCGTCTCCCTGGATCCCCTCCATCACCGTCCCGCAGCCCTTCCGAATGACCCTGCGCGAAGCTCGCAGGAGGTCCCAGCTCATGAAGTCACTCGCGTTCCTCGAACTAGACAAACTGCGAGACAACAGGCAAAGCGAAGACGAGGTAGAATGTCAAAAGCAGTTCCGGGCACAGCCCGTGCCTGCCCACGTGTTCCTGCCTCTCTACCGGGAGATAACAGAACAGAACGAGATTCGCAGGCAAATAGCAACGCAGAAAAGAAAGGAGCTGCTGCTCTCCAGTCAGCGGCCCTTCAGTTTCCTGGAGAAGGAGGAGAGGAAGAAAGAAGCCATCCGACAGAAGTTCCTGGCAGCAGCAACCCCAAAAGAGAGCTCCACACAGAAGCAAGTCAGTAGAAAAGTCCCCAAGTCCACATATGACCCACTTCTTGGAGATAAACTCAAAGGTAAAAGCCAGGAATCCTCCTGTGAGCGCTGGGCTGTAGGATCATGGCCTACGCAGTGGTACTCGCTGCATAAAGCCAGTGTCATTATGTCTTCTAGGAGAACATTTCATACCTCAGTATAATAGACCTAAAAAAAAGCATCATTTTTTTCCAAACAATAGTATATATTTTTTTCTAAAAGCAAAAAATAAGAACTGTTTATCTACATTTTTATATATATTTAGTATAGCACAGGACATAGTTTTACACCGTATCTCAGAGATGTTCCTTCTATGAAAAATTTGATGCAGAAATTAAAAGAAAAGATCCTTTCTTTACATTCTAGTTACTCCAACATAGGCAAACACTGCTGGATACTACATAGAAAAGTCATCATCCATTATAAGTACCTTAAAATTACAAGTACATTGTGATTCTGTCTGGATCACATCATCAATGTAATCACATGAAGCCCCATATGAAATGTAGACCCTTAATTAGCACAACATTTCTGCAAGACAAGGGCACAGTTATATGGTACCCCTAGAGAAAAGGGGTATGTGAAGGTCTGCTCAGTGTCTTACCCTAACACGAGGGAGAGACCTTCCTAGGGATTTATGGTTGAGGAAGAGACACCACCAGGTTCCAGGGATTTTTTTTTTTTTGGAGGGATTTGTTTTTTTGGTGAGTGAGGTGGGACAGGGAAAGTGTGGAAAGAGAACATAAGATGTCTGGTCTCCTATGTTAGCAGCTGCCATAATTAAAAAAAAAGGGGAGGGGGGCAGTTGAAGTTGTGCACTGGCAGTTTCATACCCTTTTACACCACTCATACTCTTTCTCTCATTGCTTTGATTTTTATGTATTAGAAGCTGAACTCCTCAGAGAAATACGCATTCAGATGAGAGCCAAGGACTTGCTAGAAAGCTCCGTAGCTCCCATTGATTGTAGTAACTGTATGAGGGAACCTCAGTCCCGAACTGCCACTAGAACTAGACAAGAACGGCTCAGCTTCTTGCAGGACAAAAGCTTCAGCTTCAAGCCAAAGATTAACCCGACAATACCTGACTTTGAAGGACTTTACTGGGCTTTTCAAAGGGATGCAATAAGGAGATGTGAAATCAAGGAGGCAACTCGTACTAAGCCATTTAAACTAAAGACATCCAATCTTCACTACAGGCAGAGACAGGCTGACGAAAAGACAAAGGTGAGACGTCGGAGTGTTTCTGTGGTGCTGTTCTCTGTGATCCAAATGGCAAATTTATAAATTTGTAACTTTTTTTTTTAATGGATGTTTAATGTTCTTTAGTGGGACCCCTGGGGCTCTACAAAATTTTAGGGCAAACCAGTAAAAAAATTTTACACAAAGAAATGAGCTACAGCAACTAAGGCTCAGCTCATCCTTCCACATTCCTAATCATGTCTCCTTGCTTGTTGCTTCTGTGACCCAATCCGCACGTCAATCCATGCTGCTGGAAGAGAGAAGAATGGGTGGATTGCCCATGTGTCCCAGCTGATGTCTTTGGTAGGCAAAGAACAGGAGATTCTATACTGTGAAAAAATACACTAAATCAAACTCCCTTTCTTTCAGGGTTCGCAGCAACTTTCCAAGGTTTCCATGCATAAAAGTCATTCTCTGACTGGACTTTCCTCTCTCTCTTCCAATACCCTTCCGGTGCATATTACAGATGCCACAAGAAAACGAGAATCTGCTATTAGGTAAGTAGAAAAGTTTTTCTACAAGACCATACCCCAACTAATAAGAAAAATGGAGGGGAAAGGAAAAATAAAGCTTTCTCTCATCATGTCAGCTACACTTCCAGTATTTTAAATGTGTAATAGTTACTGAAAAAAAGCAGGCATTTCCAGCTTCAGTGAGATGCCTTTTCCTGTCGCATTCTTTTGTATTACCATACTGTGTTTTATATGCACGTTTGCTTCTGTCAAACACCTATTAACCCTTTATAAATGTTTCTCACTATAGCTGGTGGTCTTTCCTTGCCGATTCTTGCCCCATTTCTCAGCTCTTTTTGAATTGTATTGCATTGCCTGTCTGAAGCTGCTTTTCTCCATACCAGATTACAAAAGTGCAATTCCCAGCTAGTGCGTCGTCCAGCACTCTGAAGTGAACTTGTTATCTTGTTATGAACTTTCATCTATTTAGATATTCCCAAGATAACAAAAAGGAGAGGAACAAAGAAGGAAATAATTGGCTGGAGAAACACAAAAAGAAGTGCCAAGCCATCCATAAGTCAGTGAATAGCCGAGCAAAAGCCCTGGATCCGCATAGAAGTTTGGAGGAAACACACAAAGAGAAGGCAAAACAGAACTGGTGAGTACACTATTCTACACATAGATAACTGCTGCAATAACTGAGGATCATCATATAATTCTTTAAGAAGTATTTGGCCAAAGAGCCTACTTTCCCAACCTATTTTTTTTGGCTACCATCCACATTTATTGGGATATATTGGCATCCATTTCACATTTATTTGCATTTCTTGGCAGAGCAGCACTACTCTTTCAAAATGGAATAGTTTCTTTTAGGTTAGCATTTGTAGAAAATAGCTTTCTGCAAGCAAGCCAACTGAAATGTATCATTTGGGGAAACATATGTGCTCACCCTCTAGTAGTACATAACTAGGGGTACATAACTTGCCAGAAATAGCAGGATGTTTTGGCCAGCATTCAAAGTTGAGACAATTACCAGAGAGGTTTAAAGGATAAAAATAGTTATTGAGAACTCCTGGATCCTGATCAGTAAGAGGGAATTCTGTTAGACAGGGAACCTTTCTGTTTCAGGCAAAGTATCACTGAAAAAACAAAGGAATATAGAAAGGAGCTGGAAGAAATGCAACTGCGAGTCAAGAACAAACCATACCTCTTTGAACAGGTCACCAAGGTAACTGCTAAAGTTCCAGTTTCTGGATGACAGGATACATTGTCTTTCACTTAAGAAAGGTATTAGAAAAATCTAGTCTCAAGTTAATCTTTGAAAACAAGATACAAATGTTTGTGTAGTCTCTAGATAATGCTCAAATTAATGCATGGAAAAGCCACTTGAGTTTTTAAAACTCCTTCCCACTTCTTGAAAACCACTCAGTTATTTCATGGTTATAGGGCTTTCCAGTATAATTGCAACTTCCAATGGCAATAAACATAGCAATAAAAATATAGGGCCTGAACAAAACTAAGACTTTATAATTCCAGATATTGTATCAATACTTGATTCTGCCATGAATACAATAGTTTATAGTCTAGACATTTTATTTTTCTTAATTTTTTTCAAGTGAGCATTTTTTCTTTGTATCTCTAGTGCTACTTGAAAACAACATCAGTGATAGTTAAGTCACTTTTATCACCCGCAAGCTCTGCAGTCTGTAATTATGTTCAGCACATCCATAACACGGTACCTTTGCATATCTGTATTATCCTAGAAAAGATTTTTTCTACTTTCTACTCTGTAGAAAGTATTTTTCTCTAATCATTAGGATTTCACAACTGAGACATCCTCTTGGTTAACAGATGCAGAAAACACACTTGTGTGATTTTTTTTGTAATATTTACGTTAGCTGGTTTGGTAAAATTAGCATTCACTCAGCTTAAGACAAGACTTCTATCCTTCCCTATCCACCTTAATCTTTTGGAATTGGCCAGGTCTCTGGAAAACTTGTCAACTGTTTAGGCAACATTTATAAGTCAGTAAGGAACAAAGATACCTGTTTTTCAGTTTCTGAAGATGAGCTGATTTGAAACTCTTCACAAGCTCAGTTTATGGAACACCATTATGGTGACTGCTTACAGGTTGCAGTTGACTAGGCTTCCCAAATTCATCATAACTCTTTTTTTTTTCCCAAATATTTTCAATTAGAGTGTCCGAGTCAGGACTCGGGCATGAGTGTGCTAGTCTGTTATGACTGAGGTGTACTAAAGGTAGGGAAACAGGAGGGAAAGTAAAAGAAGCAGAAGTTGAGCTCCTGCTTTGAACAAGCTGTAGAATACAGTTTCCTAGTATATAATGTTGGTACTGAGTTCTAGGGATGACAATAATACTCAATAGGGGCTTTGTTGCCCTGTTGTTCTCATTAGGACTATCAACCATTAATTGAAAGCCTGACTAAGTATGTGGAAGCCCAGTTCTGCATGCTCACTGTTTAAGTTTCACCTTCATAGCACGGTGCTCATCAAGAAGCAGAGCGTCACTACAGACGCACCCTCCAGCAGGTTGGGCTAAGTGAAGAATTCATAAGGAAAAAAGGAGAAGATGCCCCTGACTTTCTGGAAGAAGATTCTGACATTCATGGGTAATAATATAATACAATCCTTTTGCCTTTGCATAGAAGTATTTTCCTTTTTCTATAAAAGCATGTCAGGATCACCTAGCACAGGCAAAATTAAACCGACTGTACTCATTTTATTAAGCATCGTGGCTTCTCTGCATTACCTCCTGTGAGTGCCAGGCAAGCCTCTACTTACGCACAGGACAAGGCAGGAAGCACGGACACACAGAGCACTTGCAGTGCTCAGACTATTACTGTTTCTGCAGAGTCCAGGAGCATCCGAGTGAGAAGGACAACTGCACTGTAGAGGAAAGAGAGCTCCAAGAGGAACAGAGAAGAAAGATGACAACATAAGACCTAGCAGGAGACTCCATTGCCCTCTCTCTCTTTTTTTTTTTTTAATTTTTTTAATTGAAGGTTCTCAGGTTAATCCTTAGGAACATACTGTTCTAGGATAACACCTAAGAATTGCTCTGTGGTGAGAGGCAAGAACTTAATTAACTCTTGTTTAGAGCAATTGCTGCTCAACCCGTCCAACTCAGCAGTCTCCCTCAAGTGTTCCTTGTGGGAGCTATTCCCAGTCTTGAAAGAGACTGTCTGAAATGGATGGAAAGTTAAAAACATTCAAGCACTAGCTCTGTGTAAAAGTAGATATGAATAATTGAAGCCCTTTAACATCAGCTCCTTGTGGGCATATACAGAAGCCTAGAAAAAAGGCAGAATTCCTTTCACTGTGTTAAAACCTTGTTTACCCATATATACGTTAGAACAAATGTAAACAAGATATTTCTATAGAGTAATGGGATGAGGTTACCTCATAACAAGAGTCAGAGAGTTCTTCTCTGGCATGTTACCTCTCCACTTACTAATTAGCAGTTCTGCTCCCTCTTCCTTCTAGGAAGAAGCAATATTCTTTCTATATTAATACATCTCTCATATTCCACTATTTAAAACTTACTTTTAAATCCCTATCATGTTTTTAATTTGATCTGAAAAAAAAACAACAAAAAACTAAAAAAAAAAAAAAAATGAAAGCAGTTGTAATTGAACAGTGTTTCAGTTTAGATTGTTAATGTCTTAATTCTCTTAGTACTGGTCTAGCAAAGATGCACTTTGGTAGGAGCAAGATTAGGTAGTACTTGTCACAATGTTGCACTCTGATGCCTGGAGCACCTTAAATGGTATAGCTCATATTAGAGATCATCCCTTACCTGGTACCTAGTAATAAGATTCCCCAAAATACAAACCCCTACTACTGAGATGTTTTCTGAGTACTGTGATATCAAAGCATTTTGAGATTAAAAGATTTTTAAATAGCTATTTGATGTTTCTGTGCTGTCCATTTTCTTTATAAATCTTTTCCTTCTTAAATGGAAAGTGGTCTGTTTTCACGTTCTTAAATGACAGACAACATCTGTTAAGAAACTGGTGCCATACAGTTAAACTGTAAGCATCAAGTAAGCATGACAAGCACCAGCTATCAATTAAATTGTGCTTTAAACTGCTGATTGGTATTCCTGAAGTTGAAAGAAAGCAGAGCCAAAGCTGAAGCAGAACCTGAGTTTATCTGCACTGCAAAGTCGTTGGGAAGAGCTTTTAAGGTTTGTAATTCAGGTTCTGAATTACAGCAACCAGTCTCTTTAAGGCTATTTCTGTGAAGACATTGGAAACTAGTTTTGAATTGATGAGATTCCCGCTTCTTGAGATTTTCAAAACCAGTCTTGTTGTGCTAACTATTTTGCTGAATCTAGATGATATTTTAACCCGACCTTATGACTACCTACTGTGTCTAAAACAATCCCAGATCTTCTTACTTCCTGCTGGCATGTTAATCTCTTCTATTGTTACCTCTCCCCTCAGTCTCATCTTCTATAAAGATTCCAAAAAAACCTGCTAGGGTCTATTTAATCTGGCAGTGGCTTTTGCCAAAATCTGTAAGACACAAAGAGAATATTTAGTAGAAAATGTTAACAAAACTGCTGAGGAGATTGCACCATGATCGGCCGATACCACAATAAATTAGTTTAAACTCAAACTCATTTTCTCCCTCTTTAAAGTTGTTCCTTTTTGGACTTTAAATCAGCATCTACAAACTGCAAGTTCTAAGCTAAAACTGATTTCAAATTTTCAAAATAATACTTGATAACATTGTATAAAAGGATTCCAAGTGTGCAAAGAAAGAAGGAATAAAGGATTGAGCTTTAAATTAATATATGACAGTATGTTAGGCACCTTTAAAAAATACTAAAGTGTCCTGCCTAAATAATGACAGGTAAACTCAAGTTTTAGTATATGTCTCTAAACTGAACTCTGAAGTAAAAGCATCAAACCCTGTTACTGAAACTTGCTATTATCTAGCTAAACAAAATGTTGTTCTGAAAGTAGGATTGCATTTCTTGTTTTGATTCTCTTAATATACTTCAGAAAATCGTATGAAAATAAGGATTTTCCACTTTTATTCTCAGATTTAGCATCATACTGATTATTTTTTAGTTGAAAGAATTACAGCCTGTTCAATTGATCTATAATATTACTGTAGTTTAAAAAAAAAAAAAATCCTTCAGCACTTCACTGTTAAAGGGTGATCAAGTATGAGCTGGTGGCAAAACCCCCATCAGGTCCCATGTGGTTGAGCTGCTGCCAGAGCCTCCAAATTACCTTTACCAAGCGCAGCACCTTTATGTTCAGCTGGGCATCAGCATGAACTCAACTGCATCCTCTTCTCAAAGAGTCAGTGTAGGTGCACAGGATTCTAACAAGATTTTGCTTTCTTAATAATGCTAATTCTGAAGAAAGCCTTTAAGTTCAGAGAAATCCAAAACATTTACAAGTAGAGCAATTTGAAGAAAGTGATTCACCAAACAGATCTGGGGGAGGAGTGACTGAGGAGAGCAGGGAAAAAAAAAAACAGCAAATTTAATTAAATGATATTGAGTAGTACATTTATTTCAGATACTAAATCAGCTTCTGACAGTGAGATGTATTAGAATATAGTCTCTGAAGGTAAAGGTTGAGAGGCCTGTTATTTGAGATACTCAGTGTTTGTACAGTGCCCAGCACAATGAGGTCCTGGTCCTTAGCTGGGGCTCCTAACGTGCCCCAGCAACACAAACGCTGTAGGCTGAAAGAGAATGGATTGCAGTAACAGTTTTGAAATGGGGCTCCACAACATGGGCTAAATGACACCTAAGCAGCAGACTTCACCCCAAAGCTCTGCGAGAGAGAAACTTGGTCCAGGAGGTCTTCTCCAACTCCAGTTTTATGATTCACTCTTCACTTACCCACCCCCGCTGTGTACAGTAAAAGCAACATTCACTCATCCCACCACAACATGAGGAGCCTCTAAGAGGAATAATCCATCCCACTTCAGTCACCACATATAAGAGGGCGGAAAAAAGAGCAGCTGGTCTCACCCTCCTCCACTCCAATAATAGACTCAGTATCTGGCAAGTGCAGAGACTCAACCCCGAGGCTAGGCTGAGAGTTCATGGAGATGAGATTCTTACTGTGCACTGAAGATTCTTCCAGCAAACTGCTCCCCATCAGTGACTCTATTGTGAAAATAGGATAAAATTTTAATCGCATAACAATACTGCATCATCACTACAATCCCTGATGTTTGCCCTTTCAAGTCACTTGGACTTCTTCCCTAAGTACCTTCTTTATCTGCTCCTACTCTTAAGGTATCAGGCACCTCAACAGGTGGTTACTCCTGTATTGATATTTTGAGCCTTAGCCTGGCAGAATTCCATGTAGCCTTGGCCTTCTCCTTCAACAATTCACATTGCATAAAAAACAGGCTTCTTAAAAGAATGTATTATGAAGGGCACAAATTCCAGGTAAAAAAAAAAAAATCAGAATCAAGTAAATTTTGAAAACAATAAACCTGCCTTTGAAATATATACAGAAAAAATAGCAATGGTTTCCATTTTAGACAAGGGGAGAATATCTCTCCCGGCTAGCAATCCATTCTCATCTCCGAGAGGAAAAACGCATTATTCCCTACTAGCCTGTACTCTCTTTTTTTTTTTCCTGGACAGAAGTCTTCTTTCTGACCACCCATCAGTTCTCTGCTGCACTTCTTCCCCCTACAGAAGGGACCTTCTTACCCTTACCTGGCTGTTCTCGCTCTCTGCTGCCAGCCGTCCCAATTCGGGAGTGGTGTTTCCTCATGTGCACATTTCTGCTACCACTCTGGGAAAACGTCTTCCCACAAATTTGGCACTGATGGGGCTTCACTCCTTAGAGGGGAAAAAAAAATCCCAAGCATTACGAATTTGGCAATAAAGCCTCATCAACAGAGAAGTCAGTAATGACTATAATAATAACATATAAATAATAACAAATAATAAAATAACAAAGACTGTTTTGAAATGGCCATTGACACTCTTGGTGCTAATTATCAGTGAAAAATCAGCTGAGAACTATTCTTGTTTCACAGAGAGAAATAAACTTCCAGAACAGAATAGTTTCAGATACTGGTATTACCAACTGTTGGAAATCTCAAGGTTGAAGAGTAACAAAGTCCCCAAATATGATTTATGAAAGGGAGTGAGCTATTTGGAATCTCATATTCAGGAAACACGGTAAAAATTGAGGTCTCGCACCTAAAACAGAAACCAGCTACAACCAAGCAAGCAGAGGGGGGCATCTCCTCCTGTCACATGCACACAAAGCAGCTTCATGTTTATGTTACTAGGTAGAGACTGAACCATGAGTTGTCACTGTAAATAGATTCATTTTACAGAGCAGTGTAACATTTTCCCAATATAACCAAGGACACTGCCTGTAAATGCAAGCTTATGTCACGGAAGCCAAGGAGGCAGGAAAGAAAAGGCACGGAGAACTCAGGTCCTAACAGTTGCTATCCATGCCGATTTCCCTCCACCCACCAAACAGGGCACACTTATGATGTGCTGATGACAATTAAGATAGATCAATCAAAACGTAAGGCAGAAACTTTGGAACAGATTTCACACTTGTGAAATTCCCATCTAATATTTTGGCCTACTTTATATATATATATAATGAAATTCTTGTCTGTGGCACAAACTCACTCTTGAGAGATTTCAACAGGAACAGTTGAGAGTAAAGAGGTGTTAGATTCAGTCTTTTAAATAAAAGGAAAAAACGGCAGCTATTAAGCAGGTGGACAGCTTCTGGACATTTTAGAAGGATTCTACATTTAATAAATTAAAAATCACTGTAGTCGGAATTTGGAATCATGAAATGTAGAACAATGTTTGAGGAAAAAGGCTACAGAAAGACTAGCAAAGATTAAAATTTACAGGCCACAGGCACCATAAAGAAAGCGGTGAAACAATACGACCAGAAGTTCTGTAGAAAACTTCTTTTAAAAAAAAAGGTCAAATCCAAGCCCTACAATAAAGACCTCTTCTCAGATAGGTCTTAGCAGGTCGTATGAAGGTTCCTACCTGAGTGGACAACCAAATGTTTTCGAAGGCTGGAGTACTCAGCAAAGGAACGACCACATCCCTGTGCCTCACACAGAAATGGTTTCTCCCCTACAAGGGAAAAATATATTTTTAGACTTTCGGATCTTAGGTTAGGATCCAAGTGCTTGAGAACAGCCTGAAGATCTCAGTTCAGGTCTTCCTTTTGGCCTTATGTGTATCAAGGTTCAACAAAAATGACACATATTATTCCTAAGGCTTTTAAAGCATCCTCTCTGGCAGCTTTCATGAGGGTATAGTGGTAATTCTTTTGGAAAGGTCATCATTCACTGAAAGGCAACTAGGATCCTCTATTTCAAAACAGATTTTTCCAAGTATCCAAATACCAAGGTAGCAATAAAAAGGTGCCAGGAATTCTACATACCATTTATATACAGCTCTTAACAAACAACTCTGCCTCACACGCTCCCAGGACTCTTCCCTTTTGCCTCCAAGGGCCAGAAACACCATTCACTACATTTCCCTTCACATCTGACCGTATCCTTTATTTCTGAACCAGCTGATCTCCACAAAGATCTGCAAAAGGCATCAGTCATTTATATGCATCTGTGGAGGAACTGCAATCCAAGGCACAATTTATCTTCACAGGTCAAAACTTGTTATTTTTTGTACCTCTCCAGCTATTTTTGTGTTCAATTAAGTGATAGATAAATAGGTAGATGACTACACCAATGCAACATGATATAATTATCCTACTCTAACCCCCCTTTTAATTAAGCCTGAAAGAAATTCAAGCTAACTGCAGCCTGCAAAATCTCGCTAAAAAACTCGGTACGGCGTGTGTAACATGGATGATTTCAAGCCTTTAGCTAGGCTGTTTAACAGAGTTATAGTAAGTCCTGCTGGACATACAGCATAGGAGATTAGCAAGACATTTTAGTTACTTCTATTGTGTCTGCCAGCTGTTCAGCTCTTTTGGAGTAATCTTGTTCAAGTTGCTTTTACTATGATTTTGTCTTTACAAATCTTCTCCCTGCAGCTTATTTTTCAGCTTCATATCTACTGTAGCATTCAGTGGATATAAGCAAAGGAATAAAGGAAACATGTTGTACCTGGTGGGATAGAGCTGAAATAACAGAATCCTGAACACTGCTTTTATACTTCTAGATTATTATAAGTATTTAGAACTTAGGAAAGGCCAAGGAAGAAAAACTAGCACTGACAAAAATGACAGCACACAGTTCCATCTACAGAAAATTCTAAGTCTATTTATAGCTGCAGTTTTTAGACAGCTTTGGTCTGATCAAACTCATTATCAATGTGCCATTTAGAAAGTTAATTTTTTCATTCCACCAGAAACAACTACTCCATTCATTGCAGACCACATTCTGTCTTGGAGGACTGTGCATGTATCAGTTGGGCCTGCCAGCTTTACTCATGTTGTGGCTGGGAGTTTTAAGTGCAAAAGAAATCAAAGTACAAAATATGGCTGCATGCAAAAATTTACTATTGGCAGATATAATTTTTAACTACATCCCCACATCTGCCCACAAGCCATGTGTTCACTAGCTAAACCTCACATTATTTAAAAGAGCAACCACACTCTATATATGTCTATAAAGTACACAGCATATGGTAGTGTTAAGTAAGGCAGAAAACATACACAGCTGAGAGCAGCCCACGTAATGAGAGATTTCATTTTTCTTGGGATGCCTTGTGCTCTCATATCCGAGCGGGCTATCTGAAAATCTTAACCAACTGTGTTGCAATGCTACCTTTCTGGGCTACCAGGGTACCTCTAATAAGGTTTTGAGAGGCCTGAACTGGACCATTTATTGCAGTGCTGTGATAGCTCTGAGGATTAAAATGACAAACTCCCAGAAGATTCATTGTCAGCTTTGTTAGCTATTAAATTGCTGGTTGCTGCAGCTAGAACTTGGGTGCCTCTCTGAAATACTCTTCTGGGATAAAAAAAAAAAAAAAAGGAAAAGAAAAAAGACTAAAAGACTATGGAGTTGTCAACACTTTGGCTGATATCCAACTTCTGTAAATACTGACAATACAGGATGAAATTCTAGAGGGGAGGCAGCATAAACAAACCATGCATAAAATACAGCACTATGGAATAAAGGTTCTTGTTGCATTTAATATAAAAAATGACCATGAGTTCGAGTACATAGGCTCCACCTTATGTAACATCCTTGACCATTATTAGCACCAAGTAAAAGTTTGCGTGTCAAAACACTGTCTTCTAACCATTGTTTTTCTATTAGACTTCATTGCTATATATTTTTATACTCATTCCACTGTATTCCTCACTTCCCTAAATTTCCCAAATATAGTCATTCAACAAGCAGCATAAATAAAATAAGGTCGCCAAGACTCAGCGAGATGTCAGCCCGCTCTGACTGAGTTGAAGCCAGACTCTCCCCTGGAGAAAGATCTAAGCTGCTGTGCTTTTCAGGAAGTTAAAATAACTTCCTTATGAAAATATTTACAACAGTGGTCACTTACTATTCTCTTAAAAATGAATTCCACCTCCCTTAAAAAAAACAAAAAAAAAACAACACTCCCAAATTAAACAATCAGGGCAGAGAGGGGAAGGGAATCTCCAGAGCATGGATCTGAAGGGAGGAACACAACATCATCACACAGTATTTGAAGGTCAAAACCTGTATGATATTATATAGATAGAGAAAGGGGAAACAGTTGATTAATTTCACTAATAGATCAGTGAAAACAGTTGATTAATTTCGCTGATAGATCAGTGTGAACTGATAGGAAATGGATGCTAATGAAGGTCAGAGATATATAAGCATAATATTCATAAAATTTGAGGTTGAAGTGGGTTTTTTTTTTTTTTTTTTCCCCTCAGTAAATATTCCACCACTGCAGACCACAAGTAGGTGAGGTCTAAAACACACCAGTGTGAATTCGCAGGTGGTTCTTCAGGTTTCCAGCTGTTGTGAACTGTTTCCCACAGCCCAGCTCCGTGCACACAAAGGGCTTTTCACCGTTGTGAGTTCTCATGTGCACCTTCAGCCTCTGTAAGACATAGAAACTTTTTCCACAGCCTTCTGCCGGGCAGGTGAAGGAGCGATCATTCCTGGAAAGCAACAAAACAGTTGTTTCATAAGCAACCACTGCAACGTGCTTTTTCATGAACAATCTGTTTTCTTGCTTTTGTTTAAATAAAAAGGTTAAAACATATTAACTGAAATTAATTCTATCCAAAAGTGAAATGACTCAGCTAAAATAAGGGCCTAAATTAGTCCTATGGAAGTACCATACAGCCAGTCTGTGGAGTCCACCAGAAGAAGTCATTAGATGTATCAAACTTCTTATGTTATTACGTGGCCCATTCCCTATCCAGAAAGATTTCATAAAGCTCTACAATACGTTATAGAAGAATTAAAGGAACACTGTGGAATTTCAGTAATTCGATGTTCAAAAATGATTGTACTTGTAACATAAAGGACCTGTGTTTTTTGCTGACTCTGCCTCAGGGCAAGGAAATGGGTTCATATCTCTCAAGTCCTTTACAGTTTTCAATAAATGATCATTTGTAGAGAGCAGGAAGTTGTCTACAATTTACCTTAAAAGGCAGTGATTTTTCAGGTAGAAGAGATTATGGTCCTTTACTAGGACAAACAGCTTTGATCAAAGATATATAAAAACACGGTATTATCCCACAAATGCAAATGTTCACGGTACCACAGCAGTAATGTATGCACATGGTGATAGTTAATTACCTTTACTGAGCAGCTAGTAAAATAGAAATGTTCTAAATCTAGTACTAACCAACCAAAAATAATCTAAATTGGGCCAAGGTACTCCAACATGACTGAATTATAGAAAGCAATACACTTACTATTTCTAAGGGTAATGTCAGGTTTTCACAGCTTGCTGATGTTGGAAACCAATGCTAGCCCAACTACACAGCCTACATTTACAAACTTACAAGAACATAGAGCTCTTTGTGCTCACCGGTGAGTTTTTAGATGATATTTGAAGTGAGCTGGCCACACAAATGTCCGATCGCAGCCCTCGACTGTGCACTTCAGCTTCCTTTCCACACGAGATAAATGAGGAACAGGGCTAGAGTCTTTTGGCTGCCCATCTCCTGAGCAAAGATGAACATTTTCACCTGAAACAAAAAGCCCACCAAACTTTAAAAGCAGTAAGATTACTACAATGTATCACATCTAATAGATAAATATAGCATCATATATGACAAAGGTGGGCAAGGCAGATAGGCTCCTGATTACTAATAGTTTACCATGCCTTACATGCTGCTACGTAGCCCTTAACAGGGATCAGACAAATTCATGAACCTTTCCAGACCCTGTAAGTTATTCCCAGTAAGTCATCCATATCAGACTAACTGCCGCCAGATGTGCCTTGTCACACAGAGTATAAAGTCAAGTCATCAGAAACCAGAAAAAAATGTGTATCAATATCAACCATACAGCTTTAAGCACCAGTCAAGATAACTACACTTTAAAACTTCTCAGCTAAAAAAAAAGAGATACTGCATTTGATTGCAATTCTTTATTAAAATATTAAGTCATAAAGCATGTGACTAAGTCCAATTAAGTATCCCCCAGAAAGCTGGTCTCCAAACCTAATGAAGCTAAGGAGAACAAAATATGAAATATAGTATGCAGCAAGAATAGACATGAAAGTGAAAGTGACAGCTGTATTATAAACAGCTGCAGTTGGAAAGACTAAATATACCAGAAAACAGGATTGCAAGAAAACTGATGCTCCCACCACAGTGTTGCTTCCTGAGAAAAACTGAAGAGCCTATGTGTATTACAGAAAAATAACTGATTGTTCTGGATCTCTGTAAGTGATGATTTGAGGAGACATCTGACTAGATTATAAGCAAAACAGAAAGAAAGAACCAACACAGATATTAATGAACTTTCCTAAACTCAAACTGTTGAGTTCACTTCACAACAAACAAAAGCAACCGCTAAACAAGTTTTATATAATTCATTGACTGTTCTACAAACAAGCAAACAACTATAGCTGAAACTAGGCCCCTTGTACAGAAGTTTCAACTTTTGAGACAGAAACAGGAGGTTTCCTACCATTATTGCTTGCTTTGGCATTCTTAGCGAGCTGTGCACGAGTGGCAGCAATTAAACTGTCATGGGCCAATTCTTGCACTCGCAGGAACCATGGGGTACTGCTGTCAGTGCTGTCATGAGAGAGAAAGTCATTCCCAGAATCTTCTGCTTCATCTTGAACAAACACCAAGTGTTCTGCTGGAGACCCCAGGCCTAAAAAAGAAGATAGCTTCATGAAACAGAAGGACAGAGCAATAGAGGACAATTTCTTCTGCTTCCCAGAGGTTAGTGTTCTTGGTGCAGATGTTATCTGCACTAAAAACAGTCTTCACTAACCTCTGCACTGTGGGAAGTTGCTGACAGTTAAATGCTCCTGACATATCCAACAATGCCTAGCAAATTTCATGATCTTTCCCCTTGATAACAAGCAGGAGCAAAGGTGTACTTGCATCTCCTGCATTCTGTTGTCTGAGACATATCCAGACAGGTGACAAACAGAAGGAGAATTACCTGCTCTTGTTAAGTTAAGAAGAATAAAAGAAGTGCTGTCACTGGGCTGGAGATCTTGCAATAAAGTGGAAGTCTCTGAAGTTGACAGAAGCTCTGATGGTTTCTGCACATTCTGTACCCTTGTTTCTTCTCCATCAGGACCTACATTTACCTGGAGACTTCTCAAAACAGCAGATGAAGAAACATCTTTGGAAGAATTAGTGTGACTTGGAGATGCAAGATCTCTTTCATCACCTAGTGAAGAAAGTGAAACCAGAGAAAATAGGAAATATACAGTGACTTAAAGATACTCACAAAGTTAATTTTCTAGTGAAAGCATTTAGAACATGAGAGAGCCAGGAGGAAGAAAAAAATTCTATCTAGTCAAACATCATCATTAAATAAGAAAAGCCTCAGTCATCCTCCTGAGTCTTTCCGTCCATGGCTGAAATGTCTTATCAGGAAGAGGCAGGACAACACATGCCCCAGTGTCGCACTCAGGACACACCACAATCTGCTCTGTAGATTTTTACCTGGCAACATCAGCCTGTTGCATTCTGAGGTCTCAGTGACAGGAAGGAGAGAAAGGCAGGTGATGTCTTTTGGTTCCGACTCCACCAGCCCTTGCCCCAGCGGAATAGAAGTATTCTGAACAAACTGAACCAGCAGCTGAAAAGAGATACTGAAGATCAGTTCAAGAGTAGCCCAAGTCATTTATAAAAAGGTACTAAATCCACTCTAACCTTCCAAGTACAAGTTTTCCACATTCAGCCTTTGACTCAGGTATTTTAATTACATTCTTTCAACACCTAACTGAAGTAAAACTGACCTTAAAAAGAAAAGTAAAGAAAGGCTAGTTGCAAGCCTAGGTTAATGGCTATTCAAAATAGGTAGATAATGATCAGGAAAAGATGGGGATGACCAGATGGGAAGGGAGACAACCTATTCCACCCAACCAGCTACTCCTCAAGCCATTCAAGGGGAACAATAGAAACCATTGTCGCCAGAGTGAAACCCCCCACTAAGAAGAGCCAGCAGAAGAAACTCTCCCAAATGCCATGCAAACTAAGTGGGACTATTGCCTAAAGGAACATAGGACTTATTCTGGGATGCATTCCCTGGGGAGGAATTTGGAGACTGAATAAGAGGTTTTGAGGATTGTTTGGGATTATCACTTGTTTACCAGAAAGACCAAAGGCAGCAAAAGCAAGGATCAAGGGGCACAGTGACAGACTAAGCAAGGGAAAAGAAGGAAGGGGGAATAAAAGAGGCCTTTCCATGTAAACAGGAGGCCAGTCCTTTCACTTGTCTGCTAGGTCCTGCACATATCTCCACTGTCTCCCTTCCCCTCACTAAATTTGATTCCAAACTTCCCTAATGTGAATGTACTCTCTAGTCTGTGTGTGCAAGACACCAGCAAACATCAAGTGAGACAAGGTGACAAGATAAGAAGTCTGGGGCCAAATACTGGAGACATCCACAAAAGACTTTTCCTCTAAGCAGCAATTCTTAGCAAGAGGTCGGGCTATTTGTGCTCCTTGTGTTTATGTGGGAAAGGGAACTGTAGCATTTTTTTAATCTGTTTGTCATGAGCCACATCTGTGCAATCTGTGTGTGTGTCCAGCTGAAAACTGCTGGCCTCAAACCTCACTACTAGAAACGGAAACAGGGGAATAGTCCTCATCTTGACGGGCCCAGGAAGAGAGAAATGCCCAGCTCATTCAGTTCAACATAGAGCTATGAGTCAGCAATGACAGAGTAAAACACACTTCTGGCTAATGCCTTGAAATCTTGAATTCCCAAGAAATAACCTAAAATTTGGGAAGAATCACTTAATGTGTGCAGGTAGCAAAATGACTCTGAAATACTGAATTATCTTTTATTTAAGTCCTGAGGTCACTTACTGCTGCCTGCTCAGCCATGTGGTATATATGCTTTATGGATTCTTTTATCTTCTATTTTTACACAGAATGCCTTAAACAAAACTTTTGATCTACAACAGGAAAGATTGCTACAAACCCTCCATCAATACACAGCAACACTAAGCCAGGAGGGAAATACAAAAGGGAGCGTCCACAAAAGGATTGTTGAAAGAAAAGGCAGCCTTTTGGTTTTGTTTGTAAAGTAATATCAAGCTATATAGAGGCACAAAGGGGGTAGAAGAAGCAGCATTAAATAAAAGGCTGTGAAACAATCTCACTATTAAAAATTATAATTAAAAAAAAAATCCTTCCCATAAATTAAAGGAAAACAATCACCAAATATATTCTCCGGTCTCTACATCAAACGATTATATGAAATTACAACTTTTTATGTGACAGATGCATCTTAATAGCTATGTACTTTCAGAAACTTGTCTTCATGTTTAAAAACATCTAATGCCTGTATAACAACTACAATAATTGCAGATAGGGGAAGAAATATCATCACAAAAGCTGTAGAGTGGTTTAAATTTCTTCTAACTTGGTTTAGGCAACTGAAAGCAAAAAGGAATTTGTAAGATACCTGATAATTGGGTATTCACTGTAAAAGACAAAGACAAGCAGCAGGAGAGGTAATAACTTAAACAGAGACAAACCCTAACTGCCCTTAAGAGAGCAACAAAGACCAGAACTCCCGGAACACTGACAGATGGGCCTTACAGGGACAGCTTGAGTGAAATCTTTAGGAGATTCAACCAGAAACTTTGTAAAGATAAGAAAACAAGGTTATCACCAGTTACCAGATGGGTGTCATAGGAAAGAGTAAACTAAGAACGCAATGTAAGGGAAATTGTGGGTCTAGGTAATGGGGGTGAGAGAGGGTTGTGGGAAACGGATATTTAGGGGAAAGATTAAAGGCAGGAGAAAGGGAGGGATTAAGGGCAGAACCACCAAGGAAAACAGGAGTAAAAAGGGCGGAGCATGTGCTAGCAAGGTCAGCATGCTGCCCTTCTCATCCTCTCACTGAATGCTGTTCCTAAACAGTTTCTCAATAACTGTGTTCAGTTAGTGAACTTCACATTGGACCAGTTTGCGATCAGATGAAATCACAATTTGGAAAGACCCAAAATCCTAGCAAGAGGGCCTGGAAGCTGTGGTGCAGAAGCCAGAGAGATCCCCAAATGCGAGTATGGACACAAGGTGAGTATGGGCACAGGTATGACGTGCTAGTGACCTTCAAGACCTGGAGAGTAGGAGCTGGTTTAGGGCATTTATAGTCTCCATGCTTTATGTGGGTGCCTGCAAAGCTACTGTCCTCCTGCCTGTGTTAATGTGTTTATGGCCAGACAGGTCTGTGCTGTCTGGGCATGCAGGGAAACATCTCTGCGACTCAGGTTCAGCATCGCTACTCCCCAGACCTGAAACAGTCCAGTGACTTCCTATCTAGAACACTGGGAGAGCAGGAATCTCGTGGATATTGCACATAATATCCAGCATCACAAACAGGATCCAAACAGGCAGTAAGGAAGATTATGAGTATACAATCCTTATGCAAAGGGTTGAAGTTTCTGCAGAGATGCCCAAAATACTAGAATTTGTAATCAAACTCTCTTTAGGTGCCCCCAAGATGCCATAAGAGTTAGGACTGAATTGACAGAATATTAACAAAGTAATTATATGAGTTTTAAAGTTGCTTTACTCTACAGTCAAGCTCAATATTAAAAAAAAAAATAATAATTTTAAACAAATTTTGACACTGATGAATTGCAAAGGACATCTTCAACTTATGGATTCAAACTCTACAGGCCAGATGTGAGTTGCACAGAGACAATCTATGAACTTGGGGAAGGACAAAACGAGCAAAATTCAATTCTGTGTTCCTATGAGCAATTTGACTTTTTGAGTTCTGCCATTCCATCTTCTTCAAAATATCTTCCTTAAACATACTCTGCTGAAACAGCAGTTAACCTTGTAAATGCTGTAAGTGATATAAATGGCATAACTACTAAAAATGTAAAATACTTCTTGGCTCTTGTCACTAAAGAAGTCATTGTCATCCCTGTTGGGCTACAAGACATGAGTATCAGCCACCAAGGACCCAGGAACAACCCATGGTCTATCAGTTTGGGTCTATCACTGAGGCAATGCAGCTTACTCATGTTACCAAAAAGAATCTGATACCGTCCTCAACATGAGAGGGAAAAAAGAGCCAAGATGAGACTCGCAGGGCAGCAATGACTGTGTTTTCAACCGCTATTAGAACTGTTCTAAGTGTAACCAGTGAACCACTACAGAAAAGAGATCAAAATAACATTTACTAGATCAGGGATGAGAGGGCTGGAGCAAAAGGGTGTGGATAGAAGACATTATCAGCTGCAAACTGGGATGCCCTCCTCCCACACATCCTCTGGAGATACACTCAGGATCTCCCTCTACAAAGTGCTGATGGGGGAAAAAAAGGAAAGGCTAAAATATCTTCCTCCATCTCCCTTTCTACAGCCAAATTCAATTTATGGACTAGAGCTGGAGTTTACTTGATTATTTTAATTGTACTGAAGCTATTCAGAATGCAGAAAGCACCCTGTGGTGCACCTGTGCAGTGGGCATGGCTGGAATTATTTGCAATTGTAACAAATCACCTTAAAGATTTAAAATATGCAAAGTGCAGATCTTATCAACTCCCTGAGGAATGCAGGCAAGACAGCTTTGGGGGCAGGAAAGGCAGAACACAGACAGACATACCTGCCCATGCAAACCATCTCCAAGTAGCTTGTGACTCCTAAGCAGAGGAGAATTCACCTCTATTTAAGTATTAAAGTATTACATATTGGACAGTGACTACTTATGGAAAAAAGCAGTTAAAGCATCAATAAAACTTCCGCAATCCAGCCATACTGCCTTGATTAATATCACCTAATATTCTATTTCTAAAAAACAGAGTTAGCTATTAGCAAAAACATTTTGCACGTGTAGGGGATATTAAAGAATACCAGTCATCCTGAATATTACATTGCCAAGGTTTATCAGAGGATTTAATGCCACGATAGTGTTCCAGAGAGAGCTAGAAACTGCTGCTTGGGAAAGACGCAAGAAGAGGGATAGCTTACAGTTTCTGGTCAAAAGAATAAAAATAAATAAATAAATGGATGTGACTTAACAGTCAACTTTCACAATCAGAGCTAGAAAAAGAACGTGTATGGGACTGGGTAGTTCACAATTCAGATGAATCTTAAGTGCAAATGGTCTCATCAAGGATTACACGTTAGAACAGAGCTTCTACAGGAACAGAAGCCCCTGCAACCACTGTAGCTCTCATGCATGGGACTGCCCTGCTGAGTAATGGCTCAATCTCTGTTCTGGGTTTACTGGGAAGGAAAAGTAACCCTGCTATGGGAAAATAAGACAAATACCTTATGCAACAAGTCAAGGAAAAAAAAAGGGGGGGAGGGCTCACTTACAGTTCCTATTTGAGGAACACATGTTCCCAATATCCTAGCTACTGGTAATGAGAAAATCTATGAAAATCTACACACCCCCGCACTTAGGTAACAAAGCTCTACCCTGGCACTGAGAAATGGGACAAAATTCAACATTAGCTGTGAGAGATCAATGACAAGAAAAAACATAGGAGCTCCTTACAGCAGGACTGACTACCCAAGACTACCCATTACTAGTTTCTACACAGAAACTATCAGCTTACAGCTACTCTTCCTGAACAGTGCGACTGGAAGGACTTTGGCTGCTCTATTAAGAACAAACATATCACCAAATTGCCTGAGCTCTCAAGAGTTACCCATGTAACAATCATTCAATGTATGTAGCAGACGGATTGAAAAAAAGATACAAGAAATTCAACAAAACAAAATTTATTTAGATCATCAAGCTTCCCTAAAAGGTACCTCTCAGCTGCTTCAGGACTGCAACCCACTGAAGAAGTAAAAAAACAGGATAAGCAGGTGATTGTGTGCAGCATTTTTAAGTGGTGAGAAATTAAAGACAGCTGGTTAGGGGCTATTCAGCATGAAAGACAAAGGTAAGAGTTGGGAGAAGTCATGAATTAAACATGAAGATACAACTGAGCTGAATGTAACAAACTGTGGGTTATTGGAGTCTAGCAGACTGCAGATAACAGATAACAAAGAGAAGAAATTGGGAGACACCGATTAACGAGCCGTGTTGAAGAGGCTCAACTAGAAATGTTGTTACCCAACAAGAATAAGACTATCCCCAGTTACCAAAACTGATCTCACAGGAAAAAAACAATCTTAATTTAGGATGCAAAAGGGATTGTAGGAACATGCAGAACTTATAGGATGTTTAAGAGAAGGATCAAAGGAAAGGGAAGCACATTTGAGGGAACAACCATAAAAAATAGAGAGGGAAGAGATAAAAAGTCAGTCACACATTATCAGGATACTTTTGTGCTCATTTTGTGCCCTAAACCCTCTTCCTAACTATTTTCCACACAAGCAAGTATTCAGCTAGCAAATTTCTTGTCAGACCAGCCTATGAATAGGAGGAAACCTCAATCTGGAAAGACTCAAGACCCTGGTAGCAAACAGGATTAGAGAGTCTGGGCACAGATACCACAAGGACTTCAGGCCTGACAGCCTGCAGGGATCTGTAAATGTGTCCATGTGAGTTAAGGTATATGCACATTTTCCACAAATTTTAAGCCTTCTTTGTTCAGTAAATAGGAAACGGCTTTTTGTACTGTTTGTATTTTATATGAACGCTGTTTGCTCAGCCCTGGAGGTACCACACTCCTGTTTGCATTAACACATTTGTGGCCAGCTGAGATGGTACCATAACCCTTCAAGTGTGCAGCCAGATCCAACTTGTAGTCTGTGCTCTGGTCCTGGTTGAGCCTTGGAGCAATCAGGCATCCCCCACGTGCTGCATCCCACCACTTTGGGCAACTTTCATAGAGGTATGAGCACTTTAAAATGAGAACTCACTGAGGTCAACAGAATAATCCCAAATCAAGTAATGTCAATCTTGTCTGAAGAAAGTAGTCAATACTTATTTATTCCTTTAACAGAAACAACATTACAGTGAATAGGGGGAGGGAAAACAAACAAAAAATAGTGTAACATGAAAACAGGCAAAAACATTGACTGGTGTGTTGGGGGGGTGGAATTGCAGTGTCCTATTAAAGGGGTATATGTTCCTATTACCATTTGAAACAAAACATCAAAGTGTTGGAAGATGTCACACTGAACACATTCCAGGAACTATTATCTAAGCAAGAAACTGAGTATATTCAATTATTTTTTGTTTGTTTCTTTGAAAAGTTTTGACAGTTTCTTTGAAAGTGTTGACAATTAACTTTTCTGGGAACCAAACCAAATTCATAATTGCTCACCTCAGGTTTGGATTCTAACTCATCCGATAACATTGATTCAAGTTTCCGATTTCTGCAGCTATCCTCAGCAAGGCACAATTTTTTGAACTCAGAGAGAACAACACTCCCTGTTTATTCTCAATTTTCCTAAATGGAAAACAGTGTGGTGGTCTTCCTGCAAGAAGTTGTGTTGGGCAAACATTCGATTTAACCTAAAACAAACAAAATATAGATATAAAGGAATAGGAACCAAAAAAAATATATATAGAAAAAAAAAATCAGGTGGCACTGCAAATAAGCTTAAAATATGTGCAGAAGAACAGAGAAAACTCTTATTCATCCATGTTTCTGTCTTTCTATTATCACTGAGCCAAAACAATAACATCCTAATGCTGTGAATTCATTCTTAAAGATTACTTTGCATATTTCCTTTGCGATATATAATTATCAGTTAAGTTTGTTCTGGAAAACCCCTATGAGATCAACTGAAAACCACAGGAAATGCACGAGACAAGGAGGTTCAATCCCCAGCATGTAAAACAGCAGGATTATCCGAATTGTTGGGAGGAGGAGGGTATACATACATGTACAGTCTGCCATGAAGATATCTCTGCTTTTCCTATGCTAAGATGTTCACCTATTTTCTGATTGCCGGAAGTTTCTTGACCAGCACAGCTCATCCTACCCAAGTACCTTTTACACAGCCTCTTTCAAAGTTATTTCTTTCACCCAAGCGCACCGGACACTTCCGCACGCCTTTTCTTTAGGCTGCAAGGACACGTAACCTACGCCTGCCGCGTTCGCGCCCAGCGGGAAAGCGCTGCTGTAGAGCGGACACGGCACCTACCCCCCGGCACCGCGACCCCAGGCGCACCCGCTCGGAGCGGCGCCCGCCCGGCACGGCCATCGAGGCGGGAACGCGACGGGGGTCGCACCGGGAAACCGGAGCGCGGCTCGGGGAGCCGCCCCCCCGTCCGGCTCAGGGGCTGGGGACGCGCCCTCGCTGCCCTCTCCCC
>JAWLRI010000215.1:3503611-3533666 GCA_034781795.1 Crypturellus tataupa
GGCACCACGAGCCCCGCACACATCCGGAGCCGCCGCCGCTCTGCCCGCGCTGGCTGGAGTTGCTGAGGACCTACCTGGAGCTCGTGCTGTGCGTGCTGAGCAGCGTGCGCAACAACAGGTACCGCCGCGCGCGGCGGTGGGAGCCGCGTGGAACGGGAGGGCTTTGGGGGGGCTGTCCTGCGTGGTGGGGAAAAATAACGGCAGGCTGGAATCGTAGCGTGGTGGGGGTTTTCTGGAGGGAGGAAACACCGCTCTTCCTAAAATACCCTGCATTTCCAGCTAGGGGCTGAGCTTCCCTGCCGGCTTTTGTGCTGCCTGATAAACTGGGATTTGCTTCAGCTGTAAGCAAGATAAAGTTTTGGTTTATTTACTACCGAAATTATCGCATTCAGGGTTTTCTTAAGTGCATTAACTTCAGTATTAAAAGTCTTCCTGTGATTTGGACTTGAGATGTGCTTGTGTCCTGCTCCTTCGCAGTTTTGTTATGACTTAGCAACTTAATTTCGTTGGTTTGGAGTTCCTTACAATGAAAGCATTTGATCACTGCTTATTTGTGTAGATGCGAAGATTTTATATATATATATGTATGTGTGTATATATATATAAATTCAAAGCTCATCGTAGTACGTAGCCTCTAGACAGCACCTGGGCCGGGAAGGGAAACAGGAGCTCATTGCGGTTAGGTAATGATGTGTTCGGGAAGCCATGCAGATCTTGGAATAGGAAATGGCTAGTGTTGTTTCCCATACGCATTCACAAAGGTTCTCCTATCTGGGAAATAGGCTGCAAATATTTTTGTGCGTAATTAGCCAGAGTTAAAACTTATAGATGGCTACTGGAAAGATACATTTGATTGAATCCTGGTATGGCCACCACCCATCTTTGATTCCAGAGAGATGAGAGAGCAGTTTGAGGCTTTTTTTTTTTTTTTTTTTTTTTTTTTTTTAATTGTAGCAAGAGAGCTTTAACTGCGATTCCTCGTTGTTCTAGATGGATGCAAATGTGATGTGAGAAGTCTCACTTTCAGTTCCTCTGCTCTGCTGCTCCTGTGGTGTTATCTGATGGTTGAGAGTCACAAATTTTATTTTTGGAAATGGCTTGTTGGCCCAGCTTTCTGTGTAATCACCTTTCTGTATAATTTAGTTCTTGCCCCATGAATCCTCAGTGTGTGAAATATGATTCTATATGATTCTCTGATGGCATTAGACTTCCCCTACTGCTGTTCTGCCTTTAAAAAGCTTTTTTTTTTTTTCTTTTTTTTTTGCTTAACTGTTGATTCGGGAGTTCCAGCTCACATCATGCGTGAAAAATGATGAAGGGCTTTTGGAGATCTAGGGAAATACAGAAACATAACTTGGAGTTTTTGGGTAATTAATCTCCAGAAACTATTATGTTGGATTTTAATTGGGAAAAAAACCCTGATTCTCCCCACCTCCATCACTACAATATGAGACTCATCATTAAATGCATTGCGAGCAGTCTTCTTGGTATATTTTTTTTATATGAAAAAGCCTTGCCCTTTGTGACTTGCTCAGAAACTTGTATGGTTACACTTGTTTTCTAAAGATATTTTTGCAAATTCTGTATGCACTGCTGAAGACTGCTGTAAAATGGTCACTGGAAATAATTGCTTCTTCCGTATCTATTCAGCAGCAGGTTAATATAATTCTTGTGGTAAGATACAGGTAAAAAACTATTAGCTCTGATAGGATTTTACATTACTGTGTTTTCTTGCTGTCTTCAGTTATTTGCATTCTGCTCATTTGTTTTGAAGTGGATAATATATTAGTGGGAAACACAGAAAACCTGATTATTGCAGCAGGTGTTTTTGTTGAGCAATTGAAAACTGTCTGAGTAGGGGAGAGTTTACATTAAACAGTCAACGTTTTATTCCAATTACTTCACATAGACTATTTTTTTCCTCCCACTGAATAGATCAGCTTCAGTGCCCTCCTCCCATTTTCTTTTTTCTTGCAGAGTATCTACCAGTAGCTGATTCTTCTGCATTCTAGCATGTTGAAGACTTTTGGTTTTAGTTGTAGTGTGGTTTTAGTTTAAGCTAAGCCGAACTGCAGTTTGGTTAACTGTGCCCATATCCATAAACTGAAGGTGTTGTGGCCTGTCGCAGGGTGCTTTTGCTTGTTCATTGATACCTGTGCTTGCCCCAGCTGTACTGCTGGTCTGTGGAATGGCTGCAGCCCAGGCCCTTTGCTTTTGTTTATTCGTCTGTAACAAGGATAATTAATATTTCCTTGTTACGCTTGCAGGATGCCATTGTACATGGGAGAGCTATTTAACTTCTAAAGTAATGGAAACAGAGGTTTTTAACTTCTCTCATGACTTAAATCACAGTAAATGCATGCCTTTTGGAATTTAGTTTAAAACAAGGTGATTCTTTCATAAATCCTGACAGATTTTGTGATGACTGTTTGGTAGGGAAATGTAAAGGAATACACCCTTAAAGTTCAGAACTAGAGAGATCTGTTTTTGTAAAACTGTGTGCTGCTCTTGAAGCCCACAGCAAGATTATCCAATTTTAAAGTTGTTTTTATACAATATAGAGAAAACACCACCACCACCCTACAATAATAACAAAAAATGTTCTGTAAAACTCTCCTTGGGGACTTATCTTGCCTGTGATCCTTTGGTATTATTTGTCATACTACTCATTAATGCAGGTTCTAGATACCTCATCAGCACCCTGTTTAATGAGAGTATTTTTCTGCTACTAGAAGTATTCACTTTCTGTACTGTAAAGTTGCATATTTGTTTAAAAATCTGTATATTAAGGCTCAGAAAAATGTTTCTGAGCAGCCTTTGCTGATTACAACTGAAAGAATATAAGAAACTGAAGTAAGTGCAGGCAAATAGTTTAAAAAGCAGTGATAATATTCTGACAAGTGTAGCTGCTGGCAGTCATCTATCCAAAAGGATACATTCTAGGCCTAGTTCACGCTTGCAGTGGAGCTCAAGTCACTGCAAAATTTTTTTTGCAAGTGACAACATATTGCTCCAAACTACTGCTTTAAGAGCTCTGGAACTGAGAAAATCTGATCACCCTCTAAAATTAAACAATCTATTTAAATTAAAAATATTATATTAATCCTTATAGTCATCTATAGGTATCTCTTCCATTGACTATTGAGCTACTGCCTTTATGACAGCAAATGCAGTAAAATTAAAAATTGCACTGTTAAATCATTAGTGCTCTAGTTACTGTGTGTGTGCGTGTGTGTGTGTGTGCCTGTTTTAATAGGATCTGGAGGGACAAGTTGTTTCTTACTGGCTCTTGGGGATTGCTAATGATCTCTGCCTTCACAAACTGATTTTTTACACTAAGGTCTAAATGAATACCAGGTGGGAGGGTGACAAACTTTGTGAGTCATTTCACTGTATGCACTAGCTCAGAAATGCCTATTGAAACAGTAGGAAATTTCTGTGTCCCTTCTTTATACACCTGTGAAATTGTGACATATAGCTTCTCCTCTAGCTGCTTGCGAAAGAAGATAGGAAGGTGCTGTGGTATATTTGTATATCTCTATATCTTTTTTTTTTCCGTGTGCTGTATTTATGTGCTTGACTTAAGATTGTCACTGTGGAAACAAAGAGCCAGATTACAGTAAAAATATGGTATTTCAGTGGAGCATTTGTCTTGAAGAGTCACCAAAAAGTCTGTGTTATCACTGGAGACAGTATTTGAGATTCTTCAACATTTCTCTTCAATTGGGCAGCTCTAATTTTCAAAAATAATGTAAATAAGTGCCTTACTCCTGTGCTTATGTTGAATGCCAACAAGGCCTTCCCTCCACCCGCCGCCCAAAGAATGAGAAAATGCAGAATGGGTGTTGATTAAAAACAGCAAAACTGAAGCTTGATACTTTCAGTATGCTTTTTGAACTAGTGGAAAATACTGTAAAAAAGAGTATTTTTATTTCCAGGAATGTGTGTAGATATGATTAAGATGCGACTATGAATAAAAAATGACAGCTGTTTCAAAATAATTTTTTAAATAACAGTAGCTTTACTATCTCTATAGAACATAGATGAGAAACAGAATGCCACAGAAATTATATGGCACTATGAATAGTAACAAAAATCAAATACTGAACTTGAAGCATGATCAGATTTGTTGATGGTAAAAACTGTTATGATTGAAAAAAATAATGGTTCATGTTTTTGTTCCCTAAGTTTTGAGGTAGAAGTTTTCTGTGTATCTCTGTAGTGCATAAAATGGAAATGGAATAGGAGGAATAAAACTGTTAAGATACTGATTAGTTGTGTTTCATGAGTCCTGTGGCTTGGTGGCTTTAAAATTCACATGTGACACAGTCACTTTTAGTGGGAATATGTGTAGTGCAAAGCTAAGTTCTCTGCAAGATGTAGGTGATTCAAAATGATCCTGCAGATCTCATTTGATGTCTCAGCGTTCAGATTTAAGGCAGTGAGAGTAGAAAGTAGAGGCTTGATTGTAGTACTGGCTGTGAACACGAATGCTAGATCTTTCTGCTGTATTCCCTGTCATACCAGGCTATCTTTACAGCTTTTGAGGAAAAGAAAGCTCAAAATATTGTCAGTGTTGTTGCCATGTCTATATGAAGAGACAATTAAGTAGCAGATGACTGCAGTTTCCTGAAAGTTATTTACTGGTTGCAAGTTATTTAATTTAGATGCTTCAAAACAGGAGAATTTAGATGCACTAAAAAAAAAGAAAAAAGGTTATTACAGATTGCAATTCATAATTACTTGAAAATGTAGAATTGGACCATTTTTATATATGTATCTTTTTTGTTTTGTTTCTGTTTGTAACTGTATTTTCCTAGAAAGAGATCTGAAGAATTGACAATGATTTGTAAGCTAGCGAGATTAAGCGTTTATGTAACTCACTACTTTAGTCTTCTACAGATTAATTGATATCTGCATTTTAGGATGATTTTAACTCTTGAAGCCATTTGAATTTCTCTTGTGTTCTTGCTATGCTAACTGTCAAGTGCAAAGCAGTGTTCGAATAGTACTCTAAAACTACCATCACTTTCATGTCTCTGGCTCTGCAGAGGATAGAAAAATTGGCTTTTGTTCTTACAGCTGCCATCATCTGTGTGTATAAAACTCTTCCTCTTTGCATTTCAGTTTTGTTTTTTTGGAGTTCCTTGTGTGCCTATGCTCCAGGACAGTAAGATGTTTCCCTGAATGGCCAATGTGTTCCATGGAATAATGTGTATTTTTTTTTCATGAGTCTGACTTAGAATGATTCCCTGCTGTTGTTTGACCTTTTGTAATTGCTCTTTTTCAGGAACCTCCAGAAATTAAGCCTCTTCGGGGATATAAGTATTCTGCAGCAACATGGAAGTATATCAAATACATACCTTGGCAAGGTTGACCCCGATGGCAAAAAAATTAAGCAGTAAGTTCTGTTTGTAAATTATAAAAATTATCAGCTTTTCATTTCTGAGATACCTGACTAATCTTCAGGCCTTTTAATAGGATGAGAATATAAATTCTTAAGTGTTTATTTCTACCTTAGTATTTATATGAAATATACTCTGCTTTTGTGTGTGTGTGTGTGTTTTTTTTTTTTTTTTTTGTCTCCCACTGAGGTGAGAATCTGTTGTATTCTTGAATCAATATTATGTTAATGGCAAGGAGAAAAGAGGAGGGAGGGCCAGCGATTTGTTACTACCTCTATTACTGTTATTCTCAGAATATATGAAGAAATTGGAAAGGGAAGTCATGTGATGCATTTCACAAGTAAATGCCAGACATCAGAATATTGAGGAAATGCAACAAGTAGATTTGAAAGAAGACAGAAATACAAATGTTATTTTGAGTTATATGTCAAAATTTGGTTACGTATTTGCAGAATTCCTTGGAAATATTAGTTCCCAATGTGCCTGTTCAGAAGTGTATTTTAGCTTGCTGTAATTAAACTGCAGTGCGGTCCTTAAATGATTATAGTCAGAATAGTTAGTTGTTTTTTTTTTTTTTTCTTCTCCAATGGTCAAGTACAATTTTAAAAGCTGCTGACATCTAGAATAAATTACCACAGAGGAGTGATGCTAAGACAATTAGTTCAGCAGTTCTGCTAAATCTTTCTATAGAGGTAAAACTAAAGTACTACCATTATAATTTGACATTTTATTTTTGCCCAGTAGTTTGGGAGTGGAATAAGTCTAGCTTCTCTAGAGACTGCACTTTACTGTGTTTTTAGTAGTTCTAGGATTAACCTACATTCTTTATAAGATCAGTGTGTGTATGTTAACACAAACGATCTAATTAATTTTTTGCTTCTGACTTAAATTTGCAAAACAATGCAAATACAGATATGTATCACACACTGTGTCTTTGTTATCCTTTTATACTTACAATGCAAAAATTAGAGCAATTTGAGATTCTCCCTAACATGGGTATTGGAGTGCTGTGTGTGGTAAAAGATAGCTGTTTAATTAAAGCTCCTTCCTCAGTATTCTTTGTGGAAAGTGTTTAAACAAAACAAAAAAAACGCCACAATTATATCATTGCCAAGGGGCTTAAAGAACTATTTAAGCATATGTTTACTCAGCTGAGTACGCAATTAAAAATTTGAAGCAAATAAAATATTATGCATATTTCAGAACCTTAGGACATTGAAAAATCATTAATTATTTAATGTGAAGTTAGTCTTTCACATAGACATTGACATACCTTGCACATACTGGAATGAGCAAATAAATGCTACCTCTTTTTTTTATATAGAATAAAGCAGTGGGTTTGGAAAACCTGCTAGGTCTTTTAAAATTGAATAAAAGCTAACAGTGCAAACATCATCTGCACTACTAGCATGTACGTCAGGAAGTAGATACCTATTGCTTCTTAGTGTTTGAATCAGAACGCCAACAAAGGATACTGCTACCTGCTACTGAAAGATGCTGGTTGATCTACAGAGGCAGTTTGCTATTGCTAGTTGAAGATTTTTGGAATATGTATGGTAGTAAACGTCAAGTTGCTTCATAAGCTTCCTACAGTTCAAACACTCAGGAAAGAAAAACATGGCACTACCTCAAATCCACAGCATTAAGCTGGGTCCAGCAGACCATAAGTGAAATCTCAGCACAGAACCCCATCAAATAATGGCTAAGAATTATGCTGGGAAAGGGGAGGTCTTCTACCATGTTTTCAGAAACCTACCTTTGTGGGGATCAGTATGTGCAATGGATGGATTTAGTAATGCTTGTTCTTTTTCCATTTTTATGTGAGTCTCTCTGGTTACTTTATGAAATTCTTTTTATAACTCAGTTCTTTATGATGTAGAAGCTCAGCATAAATAGTACATTTGAGCTGAATAAAGAGTAGTCGCTTAAACTTTGCTTTCTGAAATCTGCTTTTCATGGCTGTTCCATGTTGTTCAGGTAGTGTGGTTCCCAAAAGAATTAGCTTAACCTCTGTTACTAAACATAGTACTATGATAGTCTTTAATTAAATAAATGGACAGCATATGGACCTTAGTAATGTGCTTGCTTCCGGTTCAGGCGCATCCATGCATTTTGGTTCTGGTAGGGCCATTTTCTGGCCTTAAGCAGTAACTGACACTGCCTAGTCAGCCTTCGGTGTGTCCTCTGACTCTGAAAATTGTCTTTTTGTTTATTTGTGAAAGTACTGTAGTTCACAGGAGTTTTTGCTTCCTTTTTTTTGTCTTTGTCATGGGCGGACTTCAGGGTGATGACAAGCATCTAGAACATGACTGCCTTCTGTTTGCAGTAACTGTAGGAAGAGAAACTAATTACTTTTGCTGAACAATCACTGGCTTAAATTGTGCTTTCTTGTGTGAGCTGAGGTTAGTTTGTTTTGTGTTTACAGAACCCTAATTTAGTAAATATAAAGTTTTGTAAATGAGCTGCTGCACTACATGCTAGGAGTAGAAGTGTAAGCCCTTATGATAATATAGTGCTGATTCCAAGAATTCACTCCGTGTGTAAAGTTTAGAAAATGATTCGAATGATTCTTATAAACTCCATCTTGGTGCAGACATGTAATTAGGACTTGTGTAAGTTTGTACCAGAGGAAAAAACCCCGTAGGATATTCAAAGTTTTTTTTTTTTTTTTTTTTTTTTTTAATAACCCAGGATAGATACTCTTGCTTCATTTTTGGCCTTTTACTAACTTACAAAGCACAATAGTCCAAGAGTGATCTTTGTTAAATGTTCTATTTTGACATGTTTAATATCTTTTTGGTGAAGAACTGAGGAAAGGTGGCTGGAAAGTTTTCATAGGACTTACGGACTGATACACTATCAGCACAAATCTAACCTGTGTAAACACTTCAGTGCTAGCCCTAAAAAGTTAAAGTAGATAGCATAAAATCAGTATCTTAAAAAAAAAAGTTATATATAGTATAGATATTTTTACTTCATGTTTCTGTTCATTGTTAAAGTGCATAAATACTAGAGCAATAATGTTTTAAACTTAGATGTTTTCAGTTACCTCAAGCACATTTTAAATGAGGTGTAGGTGGTGGTACTCTCCTGAATATTTCCATCTTGGAATTATTTTGTCATCTTTTCAGTAGCTTTGTAAAATAACACATGCTCTGTTAAGATTGACTGCTTGGAATATTCCCAATTAAAGTATGTCATTGCTGCAACTGTTACAGTGTCTTTCATAGGCATATATGCTGAGGTGGGGGAGTGTCTTTGCGTTAGTTGTGGAAGAAATTTGAAAGGTTCCTACGTTAGAATTTTTCTCTTTGGGAGGTAATGAGAGGATCCGCCTCTACCTACATTGACAAAAATAATTTTGAAACAAACTGACAGAATCATATGACATTGCGTCAAATAGCGCCAGAGTTCTAAAGGAATTTTAGGAATAAAATAGCAGAACTTCTTTTTCTGTGACTCTTAACCTGTTGTTTAAAACCTAAGTTAACCTATCACAGCTGCCAGTTAAAAAGCAAACAAAAGAACATAATGAAAGATCTGGAGGAGCTATAGGGTTTATGGCTGGCTAGACTAGGCAAAACAGTAGAAAATATTCCTTGGTTTATATATGGTACATAAATAAATACAGTAGCCACACCAACTCTTTGTCTCATAAAGACAATTCATACCTTGAAAATCCAGTGAATCCCTGGCAGAAGGAAGAGCAAATATGCAAACAAAGTGGAGGGTGAATAAGGATTAATTTATTAACTTTCTTGAAACAGAAAAAATAAGGGACATGAAAGGGGCTAGGTAGTAGGTTCGGAGCAAACAAGAAGCAGGGGCAATTGTACTCCAGAATTTTTTATTACTGGATGTGTTGGCTCCTGAAAGCTTATGGGGTTAAAGAGGAGTTTGGGCAAGTTCACAGAAATGAGGTTCCATTAGGGTTACTAAATACATAAAACCACCTCTGTTTCAGGGCATCTCGAGATTGCAAATTTTGAAAATGGGCAGAAATCTTGAAGTGTCGCTGTGTTTTCCCTTGTTCCATCACTCTTCTATATCTAGGACTTTTTTCCCTTCTGTCAGTCAGGATACTGGGCTAAATAGGCCTTGATTTCTTTTTTAATATTTTTTTTTTCCTCTCTGCATGCTGTCTTATTTAGATATGTGGACAAAAACCTTTATAAAATTGTTCAGAGCTCAGTTAGATCTGTGATAAATGCAGATATTCATAACAAAGGGGAAAATGTTCTGTGTAAAAGGTTATCTGATCTGGAACATGGGAGCTTGTGTTACTTCTGTACTGTATTCATTTATATCATATTTCTTGAAGTTTGAGGGAGCTGTCGTAGCTTGGCTCAAAAGATGAACTTCCCTTCTTACTGGCCAGGCCTTGAGGTTCTCTAGAATGTATGTGCCTGAAGGACACTTGGTACTAGGGTAGAGGGACTATTTTGCACCCTAGCAGCTGTGGAATGGAGACTGAGAAATATTTCATTAGAGGAGGCTTGTGGAGTTTAACTATAGTGCTAGAACTTCTCTTAAGATATTTTTGTTGCCTTTTTGAATTAAATACCTAATTCCAAAGAACTTTCATTAAATAAAGGAGAATGCATCACAGTAAGTATGCATCACATTCCGACCTGTTCAGCCTGGAGAAGAGAAGGCTGAAAGGAGATCTAATCAGTGTGTACAAGTACCTCAAGGCAGTGAGGAGGATGGGGCTGGCCTTTTTTCAGTGGTGGCCACCGACAGAACTAGAGGCAATGGCCAGAAACTGAAGCATCAAAAGTTCCACAGGAACTTAAGGAAAACTTTTGACAGTGAGGGTGACAGAGCACTGGAACAGGCTACCCAGAGAGGTTGTGGAGTCTCCTTCTCTGGAGATCTTCAAGACCCACTTGGATGCAGCCCTGTGCCATGTGCTCTAGGTGGCCCTGCGTGTGCAGGAGGTTGGACTAGATGACCTCTAGAGGTCCCTTCCAGCCTTAGGCATTCTGTGATTCTATGATAATGATCATACTGTACAAAAATGGTTTCATCTGTCATCAGTATTTGAGATTGAAATGTTACTGAGTCCAAGTTGTTGTGGTATATCTTGAAGCTGTTGATGTTTGAAAACATCATCAGACATGAATTTGGGATTATTTCAAGAATCTTCTTGTTATGTGTTTGGTTTTTTACCTTTTAATGAGAAAGATCAGGCACTTAGTTTCAGATCATTCTGACTTGGTTTCAAAACCAAGTTTCTCCAACATTTCACTCGAAACAATTTTGTTGTCAAGGTGAATTTGCAGTCCTAGAGAAGTTATGCAAATAAAAACTTTTTTTTTTTTTTAAAATAAGAACTTTAAAAGGTTTTTATATTTGCATAGCCTTAGTATGTGTGTGAGAGGGTGTTAATGTGTGCTGGGAAACATGAAGTGAAGATTGAGATGGCACTGCTGTTTTCAAAAGGTAAAGCACATAGTGTTTTTCAAGTTAGTTTACAATTGACCCTTTCAGTGCAGTGAAGGTTAAATTGGTATGGGAGGTCTGCAGTCAGTCGCCAAAACTTGCAGTTCATGAGAACTCTCATAGTAGCACCTTCCTGCAGGATAGAGTCATAAAAAGAAGAGTACCTCTTGAGTAAAAATAGATTGGTATGTGTTGGTAAGACTAAACTAAGACTGAACATGCTTAATAGGATCATCGTCTGTTTTGTTTTTTACTTGCAGAATACAACAGCTGTTTGAAGAGATACTAGGCAATAGCAGACAATTGAAATGGCTCTCTTGTGGGTTCATGCTGCAAATAGTAACTCCCACGTCATTGTCCTCCTTGTCAAACCCCATAGCCAACACCATGGAACACCTGAGCTTACTGGACAACCACATCCCCGGTAACACCACTCTGATCACCGCCGTCGAAATGGAGCGCTTCGTGAACCTGCGTTCGCTCGCTTTGGATTTCTGTGATTTTACAGCGGAGATGGCAAGAGTCCTGTCTGATAGCAACCATGTGCCTTTGCATCGACTGTCTCTTCTGGTCCACAGTGTTTCCATAATGCACAAGTCCTTGGACAGCATGCCAGAAGATGAGAACTGGAAGGCATTGACACGCAACAGCGCTAATCTTCGGGTCTATATAATGGCTTTTGATGTCAAGAGTGATGATATGCTAAGGATTCTTAAGCCCAGTATCCCCCTAGAGAGGATTCACTTTGACAGCTACATCACTTGCGTTTCAGGGGCCGTTGTTGATCTCATATCCAGGCAGTACGACAAGTTCCTCACTCATTTCATACTAATGAATGACGTGATAGATATGTCTGGCTTCCCAGATCTTAGTGACAACCGGAATGAAGATCCACTTGTCTTACTAGCGTGGAGATGCACAAGACTCTCTCTTCTGGCTGTTCATGGTAGGTAATGCATTGCATGGGAGTAGTATGTAAATTAAATAATTTTAACATTCTAGCCCTTATAGTCATAGTGTTTTAGTGAGAGTGTTGCTCAAAAGTATGCTAAGTAGTTGCTAAGTAAGCTCTAGTGACTTACATAAGACTTCCACTTTTGATAATATGAATGCCTATTTTGTATGTGTTTTGTATATATTTCTGTGTATACTATATAGTTTCTGACTTTTTTATGAGATGTTGCATAGGATTTTACTAGATTGTTACAGGATGGAGAATAACTAAGAAGTGTTCCAAGAGGCTTCCCCTGAAAGTGGCATACATGGTTTCAGTGGCATCAGGTGACTGGATATGAGAACATGAGCACTGCTAACACTTGGTGTTTTACCATGAGTTCATGTGCTGTTAGGATGAGATGATTGTGCTTCCTGTTTGTGAGTAAATGGATTAAAATCCCTCAAGGCTGAGGGGAGGAAGTCCATTAGCAGTATTGGTAATACTTTGCCAGCAGATGAAAGCAGTGAAGAGAATTTAAGACTGTGCTATTCTAAAAGTGAAAAAAATATAATGTGGAGGAGATTGCCCTGCCGAGTGCATTGGTGTTTGCTTAGTAATGCCACAGCTAGGTTTGTATCACCTGTGTAATAGGTATATGTTTTCGAATGGAAAAGAAGTTTGCACTTCTGCATTCAGCTTTGTATCATGTACAGTACTTGCTGGAAGTTAACAATTACCAGGCAAATTTAAGGCAAATATTATAGTGTTATAACCAATTTTATAAAATGATGTAAATGTGGTGTATATATAAAGTGTGTTTTTTAGCAATTTGTCTTTAATAATTGGATAAAAGTTTGAGGGCTTGATAAATACAGATTTTTAATTAAATGTTATCTTTAAGTACCATCCTAATTCAGTTAAGTCCTCTAAGGTGCTGTGTCAACTTGAGAATCTGCCTATCAGCTTGTGTCATTCCTGTTTAGTATCAGTGCCTGCCTATTTGGTGGAGTATCCTGTTCTGTGCAGCCACTTGGAAAGCCACCCTCTGCGGTTCTGTGCAGCAGGTTACTGGTTACTGGACCTTTTATTTGGAGAGATGCATGAGATACCTTGGGTAGAGAATGGCCAAATACTGCCCTTGCTCAGTTACTGGAAGAATTCTGTTCTTCCCCCTACTTTCCAAGAGAAGCTATTTATTAACCACCTTATCTTTGTTTAGTTATTCATAGGATTTCTTGGGCATTGTAGTATAGCATATTATATATTGTAGTTGGTGTAAGTATATTTCTTTAGGTATATATTTTTTAGGTAAGTATATTTTTTTAGGAAAAAAAATCTAGAATGCTGTGATATTTCACTACAGGTACTTATATTCATGCTTGAGTTTTCTGCTTTTTTCCAAATAATTTTGGTGCTACTTGTTACTTGTTTTTTTTCTGTGTGTGTGACTCCATCAAGCTTCCTTCAGAAGCTTTTTCCGCCCTTCGGGAGGAAAGGGACTCTTCTTCCTTTCAGTGCTTTTAGTTTGTCATGAGTAAGTCTTAGACCTATATACAGAGTTGGCTGTCACTTGTCACTGGCCAAAAGAGGAGGAGAAAGCAAACCCTAAAAATACTTTTCACTGGATGCCCGAAGATTTTGTTCTGTCATTAGTGGGAAACATCATCAATTCCAATGAGGTGGTGTCCTCAGGAATAGAAACCTAGGGAAGAGTTTCAGACACTTTTTGCAGTATAAAGGGAATGTGTGAAAAAATGTGTGGAAGGGGATGGGACAAAGTAGGATAGGAGCAGAGTGGGACAATCTGGCATACAAATAAGGTTACCTAGAAACTTCAGGTAAAACATAAAACCCTAAAGGTTTTATGTTCCTTGTACAGTCATAACTGGAGGTGTTTTGAGTTCCACAGGAACTTAAGGAAAAATTTCTCGACAGTGAGGGTGACAGAGCACTGGAACAAGCTGCCCAGAGAGGTTGTGGAGTCTCCTTCTCTGGAGATCTTCAAGACCCGCTTGGATGCAGTCCTGTGCCATGTGCTCTAGGTGGCCCTGCGTGTGCAGGGGGGTTGGACTAGATGGACCTTTAGAGGTCCCTTCCAACCTTAGGCATTCTATGATTCTATGATTCTATGAGTTCCTTCAAATTCTGGTAGGAACATAATCAGTATAAGTTGAATGGCCCCTTGGCTATAATATTCCATTAGCAGTGAAGAATCAGCAGATGAGAATTGCAGAAGTAGCACATCCCTAATTTCTGATACACTGGAAATGAGCCATAGAGATGTGTGCAAGTTTCCTTGGCCAAGGAGGCTTTTGAGCAACACATTTACAAGACAACTACTGACATCTCCTCTAAACAGCAGGAGACAGTGAAAGAAGCAGCAGTGAGAATCTCTTTAATATATTTGCCTAACTGACCTGAAGTCGTTTCTCCATTTTGCATCAGATGTCTTCCTGGGCATCCTGGCATACCCAGATATCTTAATTGCCCTGTTGCAACTCAAGCCACAGTTGGTTTTTATTCCTCAGAGCCTTAAACACTGTGCAGGCTGCAACTCGGAACCTGTGTGGCCATGTCACCATGACGGTGCACCTGCAAGAGCCGTAACAAACACAAAAAAGAGCCTTTGCTTTGCAGCAGAAGGACTAATTGGGCAGAGCTCCCTCCTGAGAAGGGAATTTCTCGGATGGTTTGTGCTTGGCATCTGCATAAGGAGGAACTTGGCATTTGCCTTGGCCAACATACAGAAAACTAACAGGTAGCTGGGGAATAGATATTACTAAACAGGGAAGCTAGCATGCACTCTGGGGAAAAGAAGCAAGCTTTATAATTATGTTTGGCTGCAGACATAATAACAAGCTGTGTTTGTATATATATATTTATATATTTCAGTAGGACTTAATGCCTGATTTTTAATGCAATGAAAGAAAATATCAAATTTTTGTTTTTTCCTTGCGCAAGCACTTTTTTTTTTTTTTTTTTTTAGATTTTATATCAGTCCTTTTACGTGTTGACTTAATGGTTTGCTTACTTTAGTTCTACATGTTCATGCTACTCAGTGGATTGGAGGAGGTCTGAAATTATAGATAATGCTTAAACTGATGTAAAAAAGTCCATTTTTCTACAAATGGTAAAAAAAAAAAAGTTGGTCTAGAAAAAAATTGATGAAAATACCTGGAATATTTGGATCCCTTTTTACTGAAGGAAACACAAAATGGGGGTTGATGACTTGGGGAGGAAGGCAGGAAGAAGCTTTGCTGGATGAGTTGGGAAAGATGCTGAGGTGCTGTGGGATTGATTAATTCATAATATGTCTTGAAATAATATTTTGGAGCAACATTTTTTTTTTTTTTTTTTTTTTTTTCCCCCTAGGTTACACAGTTTGGGCTCATAATCTCATTGCAATTGCTCGTCTTCGTGGCTCCGATCTGAAAGTTCTTGAAGTCACAGAGGAAAGCATCGATTTTGACCAAGGAGAACTGGCTGACCAGGATGTGGATCCGGTGCACAACCTCATTGAGCAAGTATCCCTTGGCTTGGGGCGGCCTTGGCACGCAGTCATGGACATAGAGCTGCTCAGCGTCTTCACTGAGCCCACTCGTCATTTTTATAGAGAGATGCAAAGCTTCAGTGAAGGCATTTAGCTCTTTATTTACAATTCCTGTGGTTACATATGCAAGTAGGGTCCTATTATGTTTTTTTTTCAGTAGCGTGAATTAACCCCTTTTGTGCTGTGTTTAATCAGTATTAGCTATATAGAATTATATATGTGTATTCTACTTCTTGATCAAAGAACGTAGTCGGGTATTGGTTTAGAAGCTGAAAGTGGCAGTGTTTAGGGCTTTCACGGTTAATGGACTTGGCTACCAAACCTTATAGGTCTACGGCCAAAGGCTATCTGAGGTTGCTGGCTAACTTTATTTTTATTGAGTAACTGCATTTTGAATGATTTTTACTATTATATCGGAGTTCTGTGCTCAGGAGCCAACTCTTTTTAATACTCACAGCCCGGTGGATTTGTATGCAGCCTTTGTTGGCTTTATCTGCTCGCATGCTACTTAATAGGCTTAACGGGAAGAGATGATGATCCAGGGCTGCTCATTGTTAAGACTTTCACTCCACTTTATTCCGCACAGAGAGTCTTGCAAGCGCCACTCGCTACCGTGCGCCGTTTCCTGGCTGCTACTCAGTGGTGTGAAACGCCAGCTTTTCACACGCTTGCACCCGCAGATCCACTCCGTAAGCTGCAGTCTTTCTGATTTCTTGTTTTGTTTGGTTCTTTTCTAAGCTCATCCCAGCTTATTCTCATGTTCTGCCATCTTCCTTAGACGTTAGCTTTGGGCTCAGGCTTAGAAGAATAAAGCAGAGTACGCACTCCGATGAGGTAAAAGCAGAGCAGTGAGGATCTCAATGTGAAGGTCTACACCTGCAAACAAACATTAGTCGTGAAATCCCTAGCAACCAAGTCACTGGATTTTCTCTGTCAGCGCCTGTGTCAGCTGCCAAAGAATAGATTAAAAACGAAGAAGTGCCCACATGCTGGCAGGGGCAGGCCAACTTCTGGCCAGCCAGATACTGCTAGATTGTAATATATAAGGTCGAATTTCGACCTGTGGTAACACAGCTGTGCTGTGGCTCAGTCAGCAACCTCAGAACTCTTACACAAACATGCACCTGTTTCACTGTGAATAGTGAATGTAAAGGAAGGGAAGGAAACAAATACAAAGCTTGTTCTATCACAGGTATGAGCTGCTATGATGCATGAAGAACATTCCATGAAGTATGTTTTAAAATCTTGTTATATCTGAGAGGCTTTAAAAGCCGATTTAACTGTTTCAGGGCAACCGCGGTACAGACGTGGTCTCTGTGAGACTTCCACCTGACCCCAGTTTTAAGTGGTACGAATGTTGTGCATTTAATGTTTAAAGGACAGTCTGCAATAATAAAGTAAGTGGCCAACGTGGGTGCCCAGCAGTGCTGAGACCTGGCTGCTATATTGTAAGCTTTGGAAAACACAATTTATGCAACAGATGTCCAGATATGATTCTATTTATGGAAAAGTTTATATGTGTTTTACAAATGGTTTTACCATCTTATATTAAAATGACCTTTTGACAGGTGTGCGCTGTTTTGTCTCCAGTGAGCACATACCATGCGGATTTTATATGTACATCAGTAGAGTGAATCCACTGGCACAGTGTGTGTATATGCCAGATGTGGTGAGATTTTATCTTATAAATGTGATCAGAATAATAAAAAAAACTCCTGACAGAAAATGTAAGGAAACCAGCTGAATGTTTGAATTGATGACTGATGTTGTATGGTTTATGTTAAATGTATATTCTTTTAATCAATGAATAAAGCATTAAAAATTGATCACTGTATAAAATATTTTATTGTATCAGCATGAGGATTTTTAGAATTAAACTGCAACAATCATCCTGCAGCTGTGTATAACCTGGTAGCTCCCGTTGTGCTTAGGTCAACAAAACTTCTAGAGTCTAAACTAAGTTGTACGGTAAAATTTTTCTTACTTGGCTGATACTTTGTTAACAGTTTTGAGGTGGAGGGAGGAAGGGGAAGGTGCTTTGCTAAAGATCAGCTGATCAAACCAGTCAGCACAAGCAATATATCATGATACAACTTATTAGACTGATACAGCAAATTGTGGACTTTAGAACATAGCAGTTCAACTCTTGGAGAAATTCCTGCATCCGTTGCAATCGCTTAAATCAAACTCTGATGTGCTCTAGAAAAATGTGTAGTACTCTTTGATGTCCCACTATTAAATAGACTCTGAATACCGACCACGCTTCAGTCTGGCCTTTATCGGCGCCCAGAGTGCGGTGTGTTCTGAATGAAGCCGCCGGGGCCTGGGCGGGCGAGCGGGCCGAGCCGAAACGCGATTCCGGCTTCCGAACCTCGTGTTCCCGCAGCCGCTGCGGGGACTGCGTCTCTCGTTGCTTGAGGACTCCCCCATCTTGTGGGCTGGCCAAGCAAGGTCATTTAAAAACTTATGTCAAGAGGAAAAGGGGCTTTTGGTGTGGGTAATGAAGATGGGGTAGATGGAATTTTTTGTAATTTAGTAGTTTTGATCCCAGTGCCTTTTGGGCCCCAGGCTCTGGACAGTCACATTTGTAACGTAGAGTTGGATGTAGCAGTTAAAGCCAGGGGGGTGGTTCAGCATCATGGTGCTACGGGGGTGGTCTGGAGATGATCCATGTTTCTGGCTGTTTTGTGGAAGCTGCTGGAGGAAACACTGTTGCCTCAGTTGCAGGGTGTTACCTTGATGTGATGGGCCTGCTGGGGTTCTGTGGTAAATGCCTAATTTGCTGTGGAACTTATTTACCCTCTTGCAATATAAATGTGTTCTCTTTCTTTAACCTATTTTCTGCTTTGCTTTTAATAAACCTCCTAATCACAAAGGGGTGATCGGGAGGCTTGGGGTAGAGAGGTGCAGTCCTGTCCATTCTTGCAGTTACAACCACCAGCCCTAACGTGGAGAACAGGTTTGGAGCGAGGTGTCACCAGCCGGGTGGCTTTGGGGTGGGGTTACATAATCCCAAATGGGATCCCTCGTTTTTCCTCTGCGCAGACACTGAGCTCAAGTTAGTCCTGCTGGATTCATAGTAACCTGGAACCTGAGGCAGCAGGGCTCAAAAGCTGGAGGGCTTTTTTTTTGAGGCAGGGGGTATTTTCCCCCACATAAAACACTTGCCTGTTGCTTCTCACTTGTTCAGTGGAGGGGTTACTATGTCTTATTTCTCCTTGCACAAATCTGAATTTTTTTTTTAACTGCTACTTCACAAGTAAAAATTAGCAAATTTTTTTTTTTTTTTATTTTCCATTGATATGCCTGAAATTCTTCTCTCTCCTCTATGGAATGATCTAATCCGGGCTTGTTCTGCATTTTCTTAGTTCCAGCAGCTTTTCTTTTGCCTCAAGCTTCATCTGTCGTCGTGGACAAGCCATACACTGCTGTGGTGGAGGAAGGAAGAATTTGTTTTGAAGGCAGTTAACTAAGTTACGAGCTAGAATAAAGATTTAGCCTACACCGAGACGATGCTTGGTTTGTTCACGTACGTTCATATGTGCATATGCACATACATATGTGATGGTAGTGTTACCAAGTTAATGACTTTTGTTTCTGCAAGTAGCAAATGGTTAATAGCACTAGCTGGTAATTTGTAATTCTGGTTGTTCCTGAGACTAAATTGAAGGGCTGAAAGGTAAAATTAAATAGTTTCCTTTAGAACTCTGCTCAAGTCTTTCAGGGAGACTTAGAGCCCTTCAGAAACCAAACCTGTGGCCAAAAGTGATGCAAGAGCTGGATTAAACAGCACTTTAAACCATTAAGCATGGGCAAGCCTTCAAATGCCTGTTGCCAGAATCCATCAGTGACTAGCTGAAATATAAAGGTTTATCTGAATGTGTTTGAGGACTCAACCAGAAGCATGAGAATAATTTGCCAAGATGAGCCATAAAGAAAAGTTTTTCAAAGCAGCTGAGATGAGCAGATCATCAGAAATACCACTAGGAGCAAACCAGGGTTAGAGAGTTACAGAAAAGCTGCTGTGGCCAACTGGAGGAACTGCACAAAAGGGGCTGGAGAGGGCTGTGGGGTAAGGTCTAATCATGGGGTGTGGTGGTAGCTTGGGAGAGTAGCACAAATGTATGGCCTGCAACCACGTGGAAGGGAGAAGCTCTGTGTGTGTGTGTGCGCGCGGAGAGGAGGGGAAGGGAACCGTCTGCTGCTGCTCAGGGAAGTGCTTTGCTAAAAATGTTTCTTTCTCCATTTTAAAGGCACCTTGCCCCGTAGCTGCAGTGTAAGGATGTGCTTCTCAGGTTGAAGCACGCCAGCCTCAAGCTAAGTAACAAAAGTGCCTGAACAGCTGGTAGTTTCCAGGGTACCTGTTCTAGGGTGCCTGAGCATAGGTAAAGCTGGGGCGAGTGGAGCTGCGCCTTCGGGGGCGGAGATGCCTCGGGGGCTCAGGGCAGGAGGGCGCGCTGTGGCCTCAGGCCCTGCAGCCTGGGGTAAAGGGGCAGGGCTCAGGGCACAGGGGGGAGTCACTTTGTCAAAACAGAGGCCCCCACTCTGCTGCCGGCCCGCGAGAGCAGGGTGGGGACCTTTCGCTCTGCCTCATGTCCATTAGCCATGGGTGAAGAAGTCCGGCATTGCCTAATACAACAGCAACCTCCTGGGAGGAGGAGGATTAGACAACCACCCTCCTGCTTGGACACCAAATAATTTTTTTTTTGTTTCTGTGGTTTGGTCTCGTGCTTCTCAGGTTTTGTCCCCCTCCCCCCCTTTTTTTTTTCTTTTTTCAGAAGGTTTGCTACCATGCTGAAGCATGTGCAGATATAGTTCATACCCAAGGCCTTTTACATTACTTAAGCAACTCTTGTTTTATAAAAAAAATGCATATTTTCCTAATGGCTTTTGTCTGCCACTGGGATAGACTGGGAATATGCAAGGAAAGATTCATTTCATCAGCTATATTTTCAACAGATTTTTATTAATCAAAACATTTTCACATAAAGCAAGCATAACTTTTGGCATGCGGAGACTCCCTGTACAGCTTAACAAGGACAAACAACCGACTACTTAAATCATTGCCCACCTGATTTAATTTTATACACCTCTGAAGAGATTACTCAAATTAGAAATACTTAACTACTGTACAACAGAAAGCACTTATTCACAATATCCATGGTTACTTCATTCTTTATTTACAAAATACTATCCTGAGAATTTTCTATTAAGCTTCAATTTGAGCAAAGTAGTTCATATATATCCCTAAGTAACAAATGGTTACTTAACTGAGCATTACAAAAATGCCATTTGAGTGCAGAAATGGCACCTCACATCACTCAACACTGTCAAGTTTGTGGCTGGGGTTCTGGTTGCTCTACAGCCGATGGGTTTGATTGAGGTGGCTCAGTTCTATTTTCAGGAGGTGGCGGTGGCAAAAACCCAGGTCGCTGAGGTGGGTAGTGAGGAAAAGATCTCATTGGAAATGGATTTCTTACTGTGTGAAAAGCAGAGCAGTTCAGTTATTAGCAATCCCAACAGCAACCACATACCTGCAGCTCCTGCCCAGCAGCAATGCTCTGCTGCGCCTGCCCAACACGACTCCCCAAACACGGAACGTGCTCCAGGGAGCCACAGACAGGAGCAAGGAGCAGACAGAACAGCTGCTCCTCTGCAGCAGCAGCTCTCCACGTGCAGGCCCAGGGCAGCAGCCACCATTTGTTACTGCACTGCTGCTGCCACCACCTCTGCTCGGATACCTGGCTCTGATCTCGCAGCCCTGTTATTTTACCACAGAGGTACTTTGGAAGACAAAATGCTTAGTTCTTCACAGGTGGAGCACAGAGCAGTAAAAAGCAGAGAAACACTCCTCTAATATTTATATACCATACGTATGCCTCAAAGGCAGGTACGCAGCAAAGCTGAAATATTCCCCCTATAAAGATGGACTTTCTAAGCACATGGATGATACAGCCTCTTAGGAGGAAAAGGATTAAGGAAAGCAACTACTTGCTTTCTTACCTCCGAAGAAGCACCCTTGAACTGCTGCAAGATATTTGTATGTGTATTTTACACTCAAAGCTAATGTTTGTAAACAAAAGATCAGAAAAGATGCTTTCAGCTGAACTGAGGAGCCCACACTGGGAGAACCCAGCACTCCCCTCTGTGATAATCACCTGCATAAAGCATCCATCTTCGTGTGCTTGAAGTACTTGAAAGAAACAAGCTACGTACCTGGTAGCGGAGGCCGTGGAAGCCCGAAGTCTCGTACTGGGAAACATTCACGTGGCCCATACATGCCAGGGGGAGGAGGAGGAGGAAAGGGAGGTCCTCTTCTCATGAATGGTCCTCTAGGATCCATGGGCAGCATCGGAGCTCTGACAGGAGGAAAAGGCGGGGGCGCAAAGCCTGAGCTGCCTGCTTCACTTTCAGATGCAAAGGACTGGTCGGGTAGTAAACCCTGTAACACCGTGAAAACCAGGACGTTAACTCAGGGAGATGGAAAAATCTTCCGTCTCATCTTGTTGTAGAGTGACAGGTTGGTTAATAAAATCTGGTGTAGTTCTGACCGCCTGGGTAAGACTTGCTCTGGCCATGGGCCATTGGCCTGACCACAGCTTCACCTTTAGTTACTATTAGGTAGGTTTATGGAAGGAATTATATAAGGTGTATTGCAATTGGCAAGACAGTGAGTGTGGTGATAAAAGGATGAATATAATTCATCATTTAGACTATATAGATACGATAACCAGAATAGTAGAGACAAATTCTCATAAATATTTTGTACAATATTAAACTTTAAATCAGAAACTTTAAACCAAGTTTCTGTTTAGCTACTTACGCCAAGATTAGAATGATCTTTCATCTCATTTCCACTTGGTTCTGTTTGTGAACTATTTTCTGAAGATGTTTGCCCATCTGTAGCGAAAGATAAACAAGTTATTCAGGGCTGACTTCCTTCTCCCCTCCACCACTGTCTTGTTTATTTTTTCTCCTTGCCTCCATCTTCTGAGTTAAGTACACTCTTGTACTGCTCTGCAGGCAGATTTGGACAACTCAAGACCACAAAGCTCTGCTCGAAAGCCTTCAGTCTGTACACAGGTTTGTAGATGTGTACCCAGGTGGCAGTTTTTACCAGTTTCCTATACCCAAATAAGGCATTTTCATTTTAATGTATTTTTTCTTAAAAATTACAAGTGTATTTTGCTAATACTGTATCTTAACATTACAGTAGCCATTCCATTTCTCCTCTCCTTTCTGTTTTCCAGACTTTAAAATTATTTCTTCTTTCTTATTTCCCACTTCAACTCTAAGTCCCACTCTGACACTCCCAGACCAGGAACTATCTGTACCAAGAACTACTCTCAGCAGAAGGTGTGATAGCAAGAGCCTTCAAGCCTGATAGATACTGGATTTCTTTCCAGCTGCACAAACATCAAGGAGACTTTTGGTACTATATTAGTCCTGAAACAGCATTCAGGAATAACAGTAATTAATCCTCATGTTTGCTGTGCTCACTTATGAGGGATAAATAAGAACTCAGTGCATTTAACTTTATACCTGCCTGAGAACAAGTATTGTCAGAAACAACTGGAGAGATTTTTTTAAAGGGAATTCTCAGAGGAAAGTCTGACTGGAGTGCTTCTAAAAACACCCTTTTCTTTCAAAAGCACACACACAAAAACACCATACACACAAACACAAAACACTCCCCCCCAAACAAACAAACAAACAAACAACCCCCCCCAAAATCCTCCACAGCTCAGACTTGAAAAATCCAGCTTCTTTGTATTTCTGCATGAGCAGAGCCACTAATAGCTGTAGGATGTAAGACTAGAAACAAAATTTCTAACAAGTGACAGATTTTCACTTACAGGTTTGTTCTGCAAAGAACACAAAGCTCTTCTCTCAGTGAACAGACAGACCTTTTCCAAAAATGAATTTAAGTATTGTCAAGCAGTCTCTGCCTTTGCTACCAGTAGTTACTTAATCTGAAGCATTTAACTGCTTATTTCACGTGTATAATATTTATTTATAGACATCTGGATTGCATAATACTTTCCATCTTAAACCTTGTCAAATTGCTCAAAGTTTGCCAAATTTTAACCTTTCTAACAGGAAATTTCCTGCTCCAAGTATCTGCTTCAACTTAAAAGGTCTGCAGCATTAACCACTTCACCTTAGGAAAACACATTATTTTGCTCACACTAAACAGCATTTTGCCCTCTTGTTGAGACAGTGTAGCTTCCCTCCTTTTTAGAGCCAGAGTGTTGGTTTTGGCACTATGAGATGTGCTGCTGCTCTGAAGACAGACGGTGAGTGCTTTTGGTTTTTCTTCTTTGCTATTTTTACAACTACCCACCCAAGTCCAGTTAAATTACACGCCCCTAAAAAGTAACATGTACATAAACTCTCTAACTTGCTGGAGGCTGGCACACAAGTTATCCAGAACATTGTTTCCATTCAGTAGTTTTTTTGTTCTGCCCGAGAACTACAAGCAGTTTTTTTTATTGTTGCTTGCAGCAGCTGAAGAAAGCGTGGAAAGGGTGCAAAGCAGGGAATACACAGAGTGAAGCCTCTGCAGGCTGCATTAGCAGGGGCTGGAAAAAGAAAGGCCTCAGGGGAATGCAGGTAAGTGGAAAGAAGCCAGTCAGAGACTTAAGAAAGGGGATAGGAAGGTGAGTGGTTGGACAAGAACAGAATTATCTTCCAGCAGATAGAAATCTGTAAAAACCTGAAATGTTAACCTTCTGAAACAGAAATCAGTATTCCTCATTTGACACTGGGGGCACATGATAACAAAGGTTCCCTCTTTCCTGCTGCTAGAAACTCAAAGATGATAACACTGGGTGGCAAAGTTTGTGTGATGAGTTTAACGGTTTCAGCCCAGTTGATGACTCAGGTACACATGACTTACTAAGGATTAAATAGTGATGAAAACTTATTAACAAGTATTAAGATTTGAAGCTCCTAGACAGTTTCAACTGAAGTCACTGTAACCTGGCACTAAGCTTCTGATTGTTGCTAAGTGCCACAAATTAGATTTTATATAATTGGCCATCTTGAAGCAAACGGTACTTGGTTCACAGATGTGTGGTTAAGTTGGGGGCAACTGTACCTTGAACTATAAATGGCTCTGGTGATAAATACCTTGAAGGAGAAGGACTCACAAGCATCTACTTCAGTACTCAAAGCCCATGGATATGTGAAACACTGATGTTATTCTTTCAGTTTTAATGACAAAAATCTCTCCCTAATGTCAGCAAAACTGAGATGGAAACGCATGTAAATATTTGTGAAATTTTAGTAATAAGGTAAGCCTTATGGGAGAGGCTGTAACACATCCAAAGGCAAGCCTGAGACAGAAGAGTGAAAGAAAGAACCTCAATACCACCACTTCCATCCCTCCCACAGAAGCCCGAGACTGCCAAGCCACTGAAATCGCGCAGTGGATAATATTATGGAAGGCAGGTAAAGCAATGCCCACCTGTTGTATCAAAAGACTGCACGTTGTAAGTTCGTAGTTCTGCTGGTCCAGAAAGTCTTCCAGAATTCGGAGGATTAGGAAGAAATCTCTCTTGCCTTCGAGGAGGAGGAGGAACAACTGGGTCAGTGTAAGGCTCACCTAATATTGGAGAGGGGGGACGGGACACAAAACAGGTGAGTGAAGTTTCACAGAGGTATTCTCCCATTTCCTACCATTTTACACCTACATGATTCTCTGGATTTTTTATGTTTTTGTAAATATCTAAAGTTACTATTAATCAAGGTGGGCAAATAAGGTGGGCAAAAGCACTATAGGAATCCCACCAGGCATACACGTAATACAACAGCTTACATTTCTAATAAATGAATAAAGCAAAAGCCTTAGTCATCTTGATTGTTGCTTTAACATCGTTTTTTTTTTTAAATTAAGATAGCATAAATTACAAACACTGTGACTCTGAAAATAAAGACTGAATACAGCAATGAAGGCCAAAGTCAAAATAACTTACTATATTTTAATCAATGCTAATATAAGAGCACTATTTCCTATTATGTTTCATCTGCTATACTGCCATCAACCATTTCCACCAACTTCCTTGCAGCAGATCTAACAATCATGCAGACAGAAAATGAATTGTTTCAGGCATATGGGAGGGTTCTTCCTTCTCCTGCATGCTAATTTATTTTAGAATTATCAGTGGTATCCTCTTTCGTTTGTTCATGTCTTTCTTGAATGATAACGTGCAAAAATGTTTAATTTAAGGATTGAGACTGAACACTTTCTTTTTAAATTATGGAAGAGGTATCATTAACATGAATATGAATTCTGAATGCTTCAGACAGGCTCACTGTCCTGCAGTTCTACTGTACTACTGGTAGAAACGTATTAAAAAACAATAGCTACCCCTTTCAAGGTCTTTCCTGAAGTTACAGTACACCTAAACACTAACTTTCTCAGATCTCTCATGAATCACCTAGCCAAGATCATTCTTCTAATGCAATAAATAAGCCCCCAGCAAAGTGATAATAGCAAAGTGTACCAAAGTAAATATTTTGGTGTACATTAGTAATACATAATCAAAACACTCAGCATAGAAGTGCAAATGAGCTGCACCATTCAAGAAAGTAAAAAAGACTATTAAAACAGCTTTTCCAGTATGGTTGCACAGGCAATTCCCAGAAAAAAATTCATATAGCTAAGCAGAAAATACTTAAAAAGATTGGGTATTTAGTGCAAGTCAGTAATCAGTAATTTTTCCACAGATCCTAGTAATCAAGCATTTTTCTTTACCTGGTAGAGGCAGAACTATCCTGCGTTCTCTGTCCCAGGGGGGAGACAGTGACCCAGTATCTGATGGTGGCCTGTGTGGATCACTTAGTCTATCGGAACTCAGCTCTCCTCTTTCATTACTGCCTTCATACATGACAGTAGTTCCCGGTCCTCTGGATCCTATGTGAAGAAATTAGACAGCTATTTACCCTGGAAATGAGTTCCCTACTATGACTGTCTTCATTAACTCTGAAAATAGTCAGATAGGTCACAGAGTGCCAGCGCTTTCAAGACACACGAGGTATGTGGTTCTACAGGACTTTCCAGCTGTCTGGTGATGACTCAACCCAGTTGTTACTAGTAGAAATAATTCAAAGGTTTACAAACCCAAAAGAAATAGAAAAAATAATGTAGTCCAACAGAAGTGAAACCTACAAAAGATCTTTAAAATCATTTTAAGAGTTCCTGTTTGTTCAAATCAGAGAAACTAGTGCCTTCTCAGTCAATGTTGTTTTTAACACTAAAATAACTGCTGCTAACAAAACTTAAAGAAATAGAACCATCATGGTGAAAGTTAAAACCTTCATCAGAAGAAAAACATCCGTACTGCATTTAAAACTCTTCTGCTTCTGACTCTTTTTAGAAAACAATAATAAATAAATAAATAATAATAAAAAAAGAATGGATCAGCACATAACCAAGCGAAAAAGACCTCGATAATTTACTTGAAAATACTTTTTTTTCCTAAATGGAAAACTCTTAAGTCTCCTTTAAACTAAGACTTGACTGAAAAAATAAAAAATGCAGGATTCTGGTATCATTCTCTGATTTTCTACCCTCAAGTTTCCCCAGAATTTGAAAATTAAATCATTCTCTGTTTTATGCAAAACTAGCATTATACTCGCTAGTCAGCACTGTTTAAACACATGGTTTGCTTAATCTACTGCAGTTACTTTAGTTCTCTATTATGACGTAAACAGTAGCTATGCCTTAGCACTGTCTCTTTCCTTGTTAAGACTGCACTCTGAAATCCAGTTTTTCTTCTTCCTCGCTAGCTTCAATTCATCTATAGTTTAAAGATAAGGACAAAAACTTTCTTTAGTTAGTGTCCCTATATAAAGAAGAAATACATATATATACGTGTATATATATGTGTATGTATGTGCGTACATAAAAATAAGTAAGAGATTCTGCTTGGGTGATATAGCTGTGACTGAACATTCAGTCTCAGTTTTCTTGTGATTTAGAATATGAATCAATTTTTGTATGCAACTAGATATGTTTTTAGGAAGATCTGAAGCGAATATATTGTCAATGCTGCTTAAAAAAAAAAAATCATTGGTAAAACCCTTACAGACTTTAGCTGTAATATTCCTATATTCCTATATTAAGCTTTAGCTTAATATTCCTATGGAATATTAAGTTCAGGTGCCAGCAGGCGCAGCAGTAGTAGTCAACAGTAGCTTCTTTATCACCTGTAACAGATGACTGAACTCCAGGAACACTATTTTCAAGAACATCAATAAAAACTGAAGGAATAAGTGCTGTTCTTCCCTTAGCATCCGTAACACCACAGCTTGCTTTCAACTATTCCTGAATCTCTGCATTCTACTCCTTAACTGCATGAAATTATCTTCATTTTCCTTTCATTATTAAGGAAGGAACTGTCACATCCTGTACAGAGTTTGCATCATACTTCAAACAAAGTGAAGCAAAATATTTTCTGGATCAAAGGCTACCTGGAGAATTTTTTTTTTTTAAATCAGTTCCATAAAACCATTCTACATTTTTCATAACATAAAATTCTTCCTCCTTCTCTCTCAGTCTTTGGACCACTGAAATGGAAGTGGCAGTATCTTTCTTCAGAAAACTAACTCACTCTTGTTTATCTTCAAGTCAGAAGCCTGTTTCAGCAAACACTGTTTGTCCAGGAAATAGAACATGATGGAATAAGTTTGACCCTTCACTTTTAACCTATGCTTTGAAGTGAATCTACCAACTGGCCCACTAGTAATAACTGAATTTTCCATTGGGGTGTTATATACCAGACAATTTTAGAAGCTGAAAAAGAAAGGTTTATGTCATGAATTGCTTATGATGAATTGCTTGTTTTCATATTTTTTTGGTCACCATCAAGAGGAAAAGGTGTGACAGGTTTATAGCAGAGGAGAGAGAAATCCAAAAGAGATAGGTTTTCAAGTTTAAGAATTGTACCTCTTCCTCCTCCTCCACCTGGAAGCATAGGTGAAAGCCTTAAAGGACCCTCCAATAAAGTTGGAGGGGAAAGAAAAGCTCTTGTTTCAGATGAAGGCCGGCCCATTGGTGAGGGTCCATATGGGGAATGCTCTGGAACAGTTAAAACAAAATACTCAAGTTCACAATACTTAGTTGAACAAACTGTATAAAGTAATTAACTTCTCGGGTGAGGTTTAAATTGGATCACAAATGAAATAAGAATTGTGCGTTAATTACCGTGTGTGTCATATCTGCAGTCTACTCTCATTGATACTACCCACATTCTCAGTTTCAAGAAAATAACTAAAAGTGGCCTCAAGTCACTTATGACCCAGTTTTGTTAACGACTGTTATTTGTACATACACAGGCCAAGAGGGTTTTCAAACAATTACATATGTGTGGTCTTGGGAAACAAAAACAGAAACAAACAAACAACAAAAAAAAGAGCTATATTTTACAATTCAATACTGTACCTCTGCCAAAGGGTCTAACTGGAACATCAAGAGCATAAGGATCCTTTTCTAAAAGGTCAAGTTTAAATTCTGTTTCAGTTAATCTGCAAATAACAAAAAAATGGAAAGAAATAACCAAGAACTACAAAAGTTTTATTTGATTACACTGTTTACCACTAATGTGTTTATTAAAATTATTAACAGACCAAGATCTTACTTTCCCTAACTAAAAACAAACAAAAAAAAGAGACAGATAATCCAAAGTCCTGTGATATTTAAGAACTCCTCAAGGCATTCCGCTATGCTACTGTATTTAAGCAGCAATTGAAAAAATTGATGTGGCATGTTAGAGTCAAGAATCCTAGCATGGCGTTATTCTCACAAGTACTATAGATCTCGTATTAAGTATTATAATCTTCACTTGAAGTTTTTTCTTCTTTTTTCCTCCACCCCCACCCCACTGAATCCATTAACTAAGCACTACCTTCTGAGTTAAACTGCAAATTCATTCAGTAATCATCACTTCCAGACAATTTAAAAAAAAATATATATATATCTTCAGTCCTCATAGTATGTTCTGTTCTACAGTACTCCAGTACTTCACATATTTCTTCTTTTGTTGTTCGTTGTCATTATGGGACCACTCCAATGATGCCACATGTTCCACTGCAGTTCTGAAACAAGAGCTGTCCCTTGGCTGGGCCACAATGGATTAACTTATGTCTATCAAATAGTAAATTATGTAAATCCAAAACATATTTGCATAGCTAAACTGTTTTTGTTCAGAATGATACCAATACTGCACTTACTTTTGTCTGTTATGTGCATTTTCTTTTCTTATATCACTGAGATGTCTTTCAGCTGCTCGTGCTGTCAACTTCAGAAAAGGACAACAAATCAGATGCTTAATTGTTGCTACTTATTAAATGCTTCATGATTGTTACAGATCATAGATCCAAGACATGGTTCTGTATAAACTGTGTAAACTGAATATTCATAATAAAGGACTCTTGTATAAAGCATATGGAACAGACCCTCACATACATCACCAAATGCCATTAATAACTCCACTATCTACATTTTTGAGGAACTGATATGGTTTTCCTGCTGTTTCTTAAGACTGTAGAAATACAACATTGTGACTACAGCTGCTTTGAAGCATCTGCAAAATATGTATAGGATTTAAGGTATAAAATTTTATATAGTAAGTTTTAGAATCACAGAATCATAGAATCATAGAATGCCTAAGGTTGGAAGGGACCTCTAGAGGTCATCTAGTCCAACCCCCCTGC
>JAWLRI010000215.1:3533766-3549719 GCA_034781795.1 Crypturellus tataupa
AAGAGGCGGGCCCCATCCTCCTCACTGCCTCCCTTGAGGTACTTATACACACTAATTAGATCCCCTCTCAGCCTTTTACTTTAAAATACAGCTAAAATCTGTAAAATTATGAGCACTAAGTATCATAACTTTTAATTCAATTCTACCTTACACAGACAATTCTGTGAAAATGTAAAATATCTCCAGACTAGTATGTTTTAATTTTCATGTTTGAAGGAAGATTTAAAACATAGCAACATTCTTGCAAAGCTGTCTGTGCAACATGAAGCTCCCAGAGGACATACTGTCTGCTATTAGTAGATAAAGAGTGGAGTACACCCACAGAAAATATTAAAATGGCACTGAAACAAGGCCAAAAGATTTTATTATTAGCAAAACAGCAGGCATTTGTTAAATGCTAATATCTTATACCAGTAGATTTATTGCTAGGATGAATAATACTGGAATATCATTCTACTGAACTCAAAGGTATCTATCTTAATTATTGCAACTTTTTTATACGAAGTCAGATCTTTCTAACATGCTTTTATATATTTCTGTAAGTAATCAGCAAGTTTAAAGGTAACGGTCTAACTTTTTGATTAACTGTTTTTAAATATATATAAAGCGAGCTGCCCAATAATTGAAAAAGACGACAGTACTTCACATACAAGTTAAAAATCTTAGTATTTGGAACATACCCAATTATCATGAGCTTTTTTCTCATGGGAAGTAATCTGTTAAAGAGAGACATTCATTAGATGATCACTGAAATACACTATTCAAATAAAAAAGAAATCTGTAACTAGAAGCTCTCATTCATAAATTTAGTATCGATAGAAAACTAATTATGAGACATCGAAATTTAAACTAGAAGCTTAAGGTATCTGGTGATTTCTTCTATCAAATTTTGTCAAAAACTACACGGTCTTAAATAGAAGAAAAGACAAATACAGCATCTAATAGTATTTAACGTAGGTTATTTTAGTTGCCATAATAATATCTACATCAAAGAGGAAGGATAAGTACCACAAAACACTCACCTGATGCTGGTAAGAACGAATGGTTCTTTCTAGTTCTTCTTCAAGATCTTTTGCTCGCTGCCTGTACAGGAAAATAGAACACTGTAATAAAAGTATGTTGAGGAAGATCATTTTAAATATAGTAGAAAACAAGGTAAATACAAGGTAGAATTAGAAATTCTGTATCCAGAAGGAAGCATCGTTCTAAGACCTATTGGAATAGAATAGGGATGATGAAAAAAAACTTCTAGATGGCCTATGATATGAAGCATTACACTCTGCAGTACGCAAGAATAGCCAGCCCTTACCCAGCTCAGAAAATACACTGATAATGGCTGGAACACAGCACTGTTAGTGCCCACCACAACAGTCCCGATGGCCAGTGACTTGCACCAGACTACTCCAAGACCAAGAGCCAGTCAGCTCTGCTGCCAGCTGCCCTGCAGCAGCCACGACAGGTGGCCCCTGTCCCGCGTTTCCTCAGTGGGTTGACTGACCCAAGATGCATTCGCTGCTTAGTTAATGTTTCAAAATTAATATCCTCTTTAAAAATAAGAGCTCTCTAGAAATTTCACATTTGAACTAAGTCATAAAGGGTATGCTCTGTATTCCTGCATTAGTGTTGAAGCCTATCTACAGAAATTTTACGTTCTAGAGAAAGTATGAATCTAATTGACCCTTCAGGGGGTTTTGCTAATCAGTATGATTCATAAAAGTCAATGTCCTCATAGTCATTGAAGGAAGATGGGAAAAACACATTACAGATAAAAGAATTATGCTCTATTTTGAGAAAACACAGACACACATGCACATCTGGTTTATGTACAGCTATTTTTATCCCAAAACGGAACAAGTCAGTTAAAAAGAATTACAGAGAATATTCCTATGACACAATATTTTGATAAAGAATTGGTAAATACTAACACTGCTTGGAAAGTTCGGAGAGAAAGATATATACTTCTATAATTGTAACGTGTAGCTGTGTTAGGATCTATAGAAAAACTGAGAATGTTACATAGCATTCGCTTTTTAACTTTCTCAATATTTTTATCTCTGTTCATTATAGTGTTCTAGACTAGAGATCAACTCCTACCATTCATTCAAAGCCAACACATCAATACAAATAACACTTTAATGGAAGAAAATGCCAATGATTTCTCCATACTTGATTTCTTTAATAAAACAATCCTTTACTATTTATTACTACATACAAATTAGCATGTAAAGAAGAAGAAAAAATACAGCTTGAAGAAAACACATTCACTTACACTGGTATTTGTTATTAATTCACTGTTTTTCTTTCACTTTACAATAAGGGACAACAGTAACTAAGATCTGTAATTACCTGTAACTGTTTAGTTCTTCAGCAGCATGACTAATTTTTTCATCTACTTTAGAAAGCTTTTCTTCCTTCTGTAAGCGTTCTCTCTCTTCTACTGTGAGTTTCCTTTAGAAAAGTCACAAACTGTGGTTAATTCTACTTCATATCAACAATTCTGTAGAGTGTCTCAAGAAAAATTATTTGAAATCATATAAGCATAAAGAATGCTTGCTATTTATCCAGGTAATAATGAATTTTAGAGCAACACAGGTAGTCTGTATTCCTATTAATTTATTCATTAACTGTTCTTTATGAAACATTCAGATTATCACTGTTCCCAAAAAGAATTCTAAAGATCTTCCAAAGTCCCAAAAATTAAAGTTTCCCTTGTACAGAAACTCATCAACTTTAGGTAGTACACACCAACTTTCTACGTACAAAAATATAATTACACTAACTTATCCCAATACTTCAAACTGTAAAATAGTTTTCCAGATAATAAAATGAGGGCAGGATCAGAATTTGCGCTGCTTTTCTTGAGGCCTTCAAGATTAGGTCTGGTCCTTGAAATAGGTTCTTGCTAATGAAATTTTAGTTTTATGCCCTAATATGATGCCTCCTCTTCTGAGCACATAAACTCTTCTAATTACTACAACGATATTCCATTCCTACCAATTGTATTTTCAGTTCTTACTTTACCTTTCTGTATTTCACTGAATAAACCATAATCCCTACTGAAATCCTGACCGGGAGTTAAAAAGCACAGTCCTCATATTGTATCTTTCTTCGTCAGGATGAGGTGATTCACAGGGATTCTATGCTACTTACTAGTAATAGCCAATTTGCCCATCTGTTGTAACACTAAACTTAGTTTTACACATAATCCCACTCTTCCACTGACAATTTTCTTCCTCATAGAAAATATATCCCACAATTAAAGAAGAATCAAAATATCTTTCATTACGTTTGATACGCTTATTATGTCTTATCTTCATTTTAAGCCAAGCTTTCCAACTTCACCCACCTTATTTCACAGACTAAGATTTGTTCAGGAAAAAAAGAAAGTAACAGGCATGTGGAAAAGTCCTAAAGGAATACACCATGACTATAATGAAAATAATTACTATAAAATTACTTTGATAATAAACAAACAAGAAGGTTTAACATTCCAGAGATTTTTGACTTGGAATACCCTGCTAAGTAGTATTCAAACTTTCAGTAATTTTCAGCCCTCAAAAGAGCATAAAATCTCAATCAAATACTGGGTTGAATATACAAATCAAGAGGAGCCTGTACCTGTGCAGTTTCATTTCATTTTCTTGATAAAGCTCAGTCATGACTTTAAGTTTCTGTTGAAGCTTTTGAACTTCACTGTCTAAACGTTCATTTTCAGACTGCAAGGAAATTTGTTCACTTTGGAGGCTTTCTATACGTTCTGTCAAATTTAGGAACAATTAATTATATTGGGAATAACACATAGCTTACAAAATCAAAATAACTGCAACATTTCATTATCTAGTAAGTTTGTTATATTCTCTGATGCTATGCCGTTTTAATAAGCAGTAATATATACTAACAAGCATTCACACAAGTAAGAAAGAGTACTGCCTCTTTGATAGACGATAGAAACTATTGTCTTTACCAGCCGCACGGAGCAGCTCTGACCAAACACCCAACCTTCCTAATCCCTCTGACTTGCAGTTTCTCTGGACAACACTGTTTTGTAATTGAAAATCCAAATTTCACTTAAGGCTTTTATTATTATAAATATTTTACTAAAGGAGTAAAGTCTGTATGATCATATACTCTTGAAAATTTAGCAAAGTGAGGTCTCACCAAATAGCCTGAAGGGATAACTTGGATTTGTCAAACTTATCTAGCCAAAATAAGGTCTGTCCTGCTCCTTTTCTTGCTCATTACTTCCTAGCCACTACTGCTATGCCTCTTTTCAAGTACGATCCAGAACACTAAAGTCTGAATACCTTTATGGAACAGAGATATAATCCATTTGGAAAACACTTTTTTAAAGTCAGTTTAATGACCCTCAAAATTACCATTTTACTCAAACAACCAAGCCCAGTATGTTCAAGTACGATGAATACTCTGCTGTCTGCTATCTAAAAAAGCAATACCTAATTACAGATCTTTTTGGAATTAATGTGCCCATATTTTAATTTATAAAGTGTATATATATATACTTTATATATAAAAATATATAAGTATATTTTTATTTATAAGGTATAACTCAGTATAACAAAGGCAACAAAGGAAAAAAACAGAATAAGATGCTTTTAGACTCAGTTTTCCATATGCAAATTTTAAAATTTTATGAAGTTTTCAGCATTACAAACTAGTCACTACAGTTTTTCAAAAGTTTGTTTCATGTCCAGATTTCTTTCATAAAGAAGATAATATAAAATTTTGAGCTACTATATTCCCAAAATCATACAAAAAAAAATCAGAAATTGTGCTTTAGCAGTCATTACACATCACTACACTTTAATTTTAATATCTGCTTAAGTTAGTTAGCTAACTGAAATACTGACTTTTAGCAGTAAAGCAACCAGAGCTACTCATGCAGTATTCTTTTTTCAGTGGAAGTAATGCTTACAGACTGTAACATGATTTGATAAAAACAGCTTCTTATTACCTTTAAAAGCAAAGCATTAAATTACCTGTAAGCTCTCCTTTAGCTTTATTTTCATCAGATAGTTTTGAATATACTTGCTCTCTTTCTGTTTCCAGAGTCTTTAAACACGCATTTAACTACAATCAAAACATTAAAATTAGCTTAAGATCACTAGAAAAAATTGTCTGCATGTAAAAATATATAATTAAATATCAAAAGATGCTGAACTCCATTTTACTGTTAGATGCTTATCTGCATCTGAATTTATCTTAATTGCATTTATTCCATTTTTCTTCCTCTCAATCCACACATTTCTTAAAATCACATACCTTTGCAGCATGTATCAATTTCTTTATGGTTCGTTTTTGCTGATCATCTGATTAACAGAATAGAATACATTACATAAACAGCATTGGAAAGTTTGTGACAGAACTTACTACTGAGATATTTTGTTTTGTCTTCATTATTTTACCTATCAAATTTATTATTTATTAACTAGTCCTCAACATACCATGATAAGAATAGTATATTTTAAAAAGAGGAAAATTTGCCAGTATTTTAACACTTTGTCAGTCAGACTGAGAATGTCTACATTTTAAAGTGAGATGCTGAGCAGAGCATAAACTAACAGACTTACTGGGCTGTGCCTTGTGTTACAACCAGCCCTGTCATACAGAGAAGCTGCAGCAAGAACCAGGAGGAAGAAAGGTCTTTCTCTGCTGTCACGCTAAGCCATTCAGAGTATCAAATTATCTGTGTTACTCTGTAATAAGGATAAATATTTTACCTCTGTACACATACACTGCCCTACAGTATCAAAGTCTATTTTATTCTGAAGGTTTCTAAAAATAAGTTGAGCTATCCAACATGAACACTGGGTGAGGTTTGAAAATACACTGGTTTTGTAAAAGTTCTATCTTGAAACTTTTCCAAAAGTTCTAGGCTCATTCTATATTCCTAAAATATCTATTAAATAATTTTAAAACAGGAATCCATCCGAGCCTTACCTAAATGCTCCCCATTTTCTGTTTCACCCTTTACATCGGTGTCCCAGTGATTATCTTCAGTGCTGTCATCTTCTCTTATGGCGGAACTCCAGTCTTTCATCTTTAGTAAGTACTGTGTCAATGACTAAGAAAAAGCCCCCACAAAACAAGAACAATAAAATAAATATAAGCAATGAAAATGTGGTTACCATTCCAATTACTTTTTCAAGTTCTCTATTTAGTTCTATTTACACATCAGTCCTTACACACAGGTTTCTAATGTCCAACATTACTTTCCTATCAAAACATATAACCTGCAGTTCAACAAATATGCCCCAGTGAAGACTCTTCAGATAGCCAAATAAACATGCTTCTAGCAGCATATGTGACCTTCCCCAAACAAAAAGCAAAAAAGTAAATACTCTTCAGAATTAAATGTGCTTTTTTCTGCTGATCGTCGAGGCTGCTGCAGACTGCTCCGTTATGCTGCCAAGCAACCTTGTTTGCTTAGCAAGAAACAAAACATTAGAGGATGGAAACAAACAAAAAACCTTAAACAGCTTAGTGCATATTATGACACGGAAAGTTTGTTAGACTTTCTCAGAATTTGCTAATGATTAGCATTAGTAATCATTAACAGTAAGCATTAGTAATCTGAGTAACTTGATTCAGCACTAGCTGTAATAATTTACCTTAACTTGACTCTCTTTATTTTTCAATACTTCTTCCATATCTGCTTTAGATGATTGAGACATTTTAGTTTGTTCATTTAATTCAGTAAATCGTTCACCCCATCCTTCAGCTTCTTGCAAAAGCTAAGAAGAGAATATTAATGTGATTATTGTTGTAACTCAGAATCAACAATGAGCAGCACTTGAGCCTATTACGTGTATTACCTACGGACATGCAGAAACTTAAAATCGTGAATAAGAATTAAACACGCAGAGACTGTAACACAGTTAAAGACTCAAGAGTTTAAAGTACCAATTTTATATTATTGTCCCACTATTTTAGTGGCAGTGGTTCTCTGTTGTAACTAGTTGTGAGAATATTTTAAGAAATTAGCAGAACAGTTCAGTTAATATTTCACTCAGTTAGAAAAGACAGTATCAATGTATTGACGATTTAGCAACAATTTGTTAACAAACACCTGCAAACACCAGGGAATGTCTAGAAAGAACAAGACTCATCCACCAACATGTGCACACAACTCAGAAATTATATTTCCTCCTTTTCCACCTACAGGAGGTAAGCAAGGAAAAGGAAAACCTGGAAGCTTTTAGAAAGCAATGTGAATTTACATGACTTGCAAAACTGCCCTATCTCCCCTAGTCCACACTTAATATAGTTAGGTCTGATTTTTAAAATAACCTCCTTGTTAATGAAAGTTTTGGCAGTTTTATGTAATCAGCACCTAGAAGTAAATATTTTTCTGATTAGTATGATCAACTAAGAAAAACAAGTACTTTTATGATTATATTTTGCTAATATCCTAGTAAAATTGCATTTTACAAAAAATACTTTACTGCAGCCAAAGGGATTGCTACACTTCACCAGTCCATTAAAAATAAGCATTGTAACATGTTAAGTAACTAAACACTGCCTACATCTACAAACAGCCAACCAACTTAAAAGCATTGCGTGTACAAAACCAAGCATCTTAGTTGATCAGCAAAAAGGTAACAGTCCCTACTACTAAAAATAAGAACAGAAGTGATAGTTAAACAGGGGAACTGCCATGCAAATACACAAACAAGCCTGGGCACCTCTTAGCAAAGACAAAGTAAAAGGTAAAAATCAAAATGTAGGACACCAAAATTAAGCACAGAACTGCATATTTCGAAAAGTAAAAGCTGTATACTAATTTATAGCATCATGCAAAGAAGGTATTACAGGTAACAAAAACACTGTTGATGCTGAATATTGATCAAAAGACACACAGGCAACTACTTTTATGGTCAAGTTTCATTCCTCAAAGGAAAACTAAGCTTAAAGAAACTCCTTCTATATTGAGAGAAACAGACTGCACCCATGTGACTTTATATAAGAATTACAGTGAAGAGAAATAGGAAGGATTTGTAGTGAGCTAAAGCAATATAAATTTTAAATGTTTCTGCAGAAAAAAAAGCAAGCACAGAAAGTTTGGAGTTCATTAACAGTTCCCTGGTTCAAACTAAAAGGCCCCAATCCTCTCCAAAAGCTATCTCGTTTCAGATAGCACGTTACAATGGTTAAGCTATGATGTGCCAGAAGATTATGACCAATTAGCCCAAGTGGATAGAAGAAGAAAGTACTCTAACTTCCATGAACAAAAACATCTTTGTTACCTGTTGAACAAAAGTGAAATTCCATCTTTAAAAAGTAAGAAAGACAGAAGAAAAAACACATAAAAATAAGAAAGGATATTCTAGTAGAGAAAAATCTAACTTTTATCGTTTACAACTACCTTTTGTTAGAAAATATTAATAAGAAAAACTTCTTTGCTGGTCTTTCATCTACCAAAAAAAACATAGCTAAATACAACATATATAGATGTGCTCATTTTATTAAAAACTGTAAAACAACTCTGTTGATAACATATTGATAATTCATAGATAGCATAGCTGGAGTTCCAATTCACCTTAAATCATGTGGTTAAAAAGTTGTCATACCCAGTCTATTTCATCTCCAAATAATTCTAAAAGCTTTATTTTTAACTAGAAACCTGATAGATTAATTACATCCTGGTTGTTTTTTACTGAAATATTCCTATTTTTGCTTGATATAAAAATGACTGCCTATAAAACTTAAGTGATTCTCAGCCTTCTGCATTATATTGCTTTAATTTCATTTTTTTTTTTTTTTAAGAAGATGAAAGAAAAGTAACACACTTTCCACAAAGAAATAAAAATTTGGAGCCCTAAAAGTTACCAGACCCCATTGGAGAAGGGTTCTAAGGGCGGCTGCCAAGAAACATCATCTTACAGTGAATACTCAAGTCTGTTACTTGTCCATGAACAGAATGTAATAGAATGTAATATAGCTATATCTTTTACTTCTTTTTCTTTTCTGAAGGAGTATAGGTTTGGAAAAAAAAAAAAAAAAAGAGAAGGTTTTAATGAGAACGCAGCTGCGTGGAACTGGAATGTCCCTGTACAGAAAATTTTCCATTTCCAGAAGTATTTGTTTTCCTGAATTAGTAGGTCTGATACCTAAGATGTTCTGCTGGAGGAAGGGCTGAGGCCCTCAGTGGCTTTTTATAAGGCAGCCAAAAAATTAATCAGCCTCTACATCTAGCCTCAGAGAAAACAGGACACTGTGAAGACAAAAAGGAGATCAGACAAGCACAAAAATAAGTACATCCCATAAAAATTCTATGGAGCGTTTAATGTTAAAAAATACATAAAAAAGAAAATGATGGCATATTTTCACTGTGAAACTAGTTATGCACAGGACAAGCATTTCACACGCTAAGAATCTTAAAATAATTATTCTCGGGGGTTCAGCTACATTGTGGAAAACAAACAGCTAAAATTCAAGAACTAACACTCCTTTCTGTGCCTTCATACTACTTACCTGACTTTGAACTAACTCATCCATATGGATACTACAGTATCTTTCTCACTTGCATTTGAACACACTGCAATTTCTCCATTTCTTTTACTTTCTGCATTGAACGGGGGCCTTTGCTGGTTGTCTCTGTAAAGGATCTTGACTATGGACTTGCTCAAATCTCTTTTTTGTCTTCCATGTCTCAGAATTTCCTCAGCAAAACTTTTACCTTTCTCACCCCAGAATGTACTTTCCCCCTCCGCAACGTCTTTCAATGTTTTCCAACAAAAGTATTTATTTCTTTTTGAAAAGGAATATTTTTGACAAAACTTATTCCAACACAAATCCATTTAAAACTGTGCCCTATTCCTCTATTTACTGTAAAGCTCAAGTGGTTTTCTCAGAAGTCTTACATGTGTGTGTGTATATATATATTTATATATATATATATACATACACACACACACACACACACCACTGTAGGAAAACCTAAAATCTCCCAATAATTTCAAAAGAAAGGACCTACCTGTTTCTCACTTTCCTGGAGATGACAGTTTTCCTCGGCTGCATCTTGAACAGATGTCTTGAGTCTCTCTGTATTAATCTCAAATACTTTTAGGGTGGACTTGGCCTAAGTGAAATGAGAAAGATATAAGACATGGGGTCACATGGTGTTATTGGACTTCTATTTCAACTTTCTGATTGTGTTATGTACGAATGTAAATATGTATTCTTAAAATTCATAAAAAGCAGCTTCACTTTTGCTAAATATAATTATTTGCTAATCATAATTATTTGTGTAGCACTGTGTGTCACTGAGAGGCAACAAGACAAAGAGAACACAAGGTATCTGTACTTCCCAGGAAATGGTAATCAAAGCCTGTAATTTCTATCACTAAATCAAATTATACAAAAGTCTCAAAGACTCCTATTTCTGCTTTCTTAATGGGCAAAACAATAAAAAGTAATAATATGGAGAACAGAAAAAAAATATAAATATGAGACATACCTCAGCAATTTGAGATTGGATTGATTTTGCTTCATTCTCTAAAGACTCCACTTTCTTTTGAATTTCAGCCACCTGAAAAAATAGCTTTCATATAACTTGTTCCACAGATTTAACTGAAGAGGACAAGACAATTATGAAAATTGTTTAAATTCTCAAGATGAGAAGACTTCTACTACCAAATCAGAAAAAAATGTGTGCGCGCGTGTGTGTGTGTGCGCGCGCGTGCATAGAAAGAGGAGTTCCAGTATTTTCCTTTATGGATCTAACTTTCCTAGTATAAAAGTGAGTTTGGACGGAGAAAAAGGAGAAATACAGTTTTGATTTACTAAAATGAAACAACAACAACAAAAAAAACAAACGATAGTTTGTCTTTTCCACAGAGAATGCTTTCTCATGAAAAAATAACTTATGTACTGAGTAACAAGAAAGCTGGGGTTATTTTTACTCTCACCAAATCATCATTTTCTGAGTGCTTGGATTTTTCTTCTTCCAGTTCTTTTTCAAGATTTTCTATTTCTTGCTTGAGTTCCAAGTTTGACTTGTTCAATTTTTCATGCGTTTCCTAAATCAAGTTATTTTGATAGTTAATGTAACATGCTTAACTACATTCAAAGATAAGTATGCTTTAAATACCATTTTAATACTAAGTGACAAAGTACATTTAACAGCTATCATCACATCAAGGAAAATCTCAAAGAACTGTAGTCTCTTACATATTAATAACACATAAGAACTAGTTCTGTAGCATCTTAGGTGCAGAATTAAATATATCTATTTGCCTGATACATAAATTTTAAATTTTAATTTTAATCTGTGCACTAGTAGGTTATACTGATATATTTAAATCATATCAGGTATGTGAAAACATACCTCATACACTGTGTTGTCTCTACCGGAACAGCTTACCATTTAAGCAATTTAATATTGTTTGATATGTGATTTGCTCTACTATTAAAAAAAAAGTTTAGGTGATCCATTCTAGGTATGATACAATCCTTACACAAGCTTCTTCCAGTTTAAGTGCTTTGCTTCTACGACAGTTTAAGACAAAATGAAAACAATGCTCTGAATTAAAACAATTATTTTTTTTCTTAAATATGCAGAATTTTCCAAAGCACTACCTTAAACTATAAAAATGGCCATTCTCACTTCATGTTTTTACCTCTAGAAAAGATGCATCTGTTGAATCTTTCACAATGCTATCATCATTCAGAAATGATTCCAGATCTTCAAACTGAAACACACAGTTTATATAAAAATGTAAAAAAAAAAAAAAAAAGCTTAAATAATAGGGTTAATTTGTGATGCTCTACTCTGAAACATAACTACAATCTAAACACTCAGGCATAGACTGTCCTGGAAATGTTTAGCCCTGGTAGGTTATCACAGCATAAAACATTTTAAATTTATTTCCAGTGCACTACACACTATTAAGCTTTAAGGTAGACCTTGCTAACACTTTAAGTAGACTTAAAATATACTGGAAAAAAAAAGCATTTGAAGAATCACTTTTTAAATGCTCAAGTTTAACACTTCAAATATAGAAATGGGTTCACTAACTGAGATATTTGAAGAGACAGTAGTAATTGAGGAATAATTACCTCTTTCTTGCAAAGGCTGAGTTTTTCAAGCATTTTGCATTTATCTTCAACTAGTTCTGCAATTTTACTGGCAAGCTGCTTTTCTCTTCCTTAAAAAAAAAAGGAAAAAAAAGGCTAAATATTGCAACACTCAAAGTAGCAAGAAAGAAAAAAAAAAATTCTAAAGAAACAGTATGAGAAATGAGCTTACCTACATAAAGTCGGCTTTTAACCTGAAATAAAAAGAATAAATGCTTAAAACATGTGGTTCCATAATTGTTTAATCATGAAACTTAAGAATGAAATATAAATGAAGACTGCTGTAAAAATTAGAAATCCCATTCTGCACTCTACCACTTCATATTTGTGTTTGTCTTGTCCTTTTCTAACTCCAATTAAACAAAGAGGAGCGTGGAAAGGAGGTCAGTTTTCACTCGGAACACTTTCACGACCTACCTCTCTGTGTAGTCATTATATAACCCTGCATGTCCAGTATACAGTGTCTATCATATAATAGAGAGATAAAGGAGTGGGAAAATGGGAGGACCAAGAGAGAAGGGCTACAGGGCTGCTCCGACTTAACTGCTCATGGGAGAAAAAATCAGAACACAATTTTATATGCAATACATTAACAGTCAGAGCTGTAGTAAAGGTACCATTTGACAGGCAAACTGCTCACATGCAGCTTTGTGAAGTGCCACATCAACAGTTGCCAAATGAGATCAATCAAAATCTATTAAACCACAAGACAAAATTTCTCATAGCTGGTCTGGACAGAAGGCAGATATGCATATGCCCACAAGAACTTGACCACACCCATTCCTCTTGGGCAGGCTAGGGGATGCACATAACAGAGTCTCTCTTGCCTTTTTTTTTCTTGTTTCTCTTTACAGAGGCAGAGGATGGCCAAGGAATCCAAGAAGTAGAAGCAAGGGAGACAGTCACATCCATCCCTACACCCTCCCCCCACACCCTCCGAGAAAAACAAACCAAACCCCATTACTTTGAATAAGTAACCATTCATTCTTCAGTGAACAGCTCGCACAGTTTCAGCACAGTTCCAAGACTAACATTGTCAATTATTTTTGTAATATTTAATATCTTATATTAGTGACATAGTGATATTACCAGGTTCCATACATAGGAAAACCATATTTTGGCTGCTGCTTGACTGATTTCAGCAGAAATGCCTTTTTCTTACTATTGAGAAGGATGCTCCTTACTAATCTCAGAATGACCTGTTCCTAAACAAGCGTAAGCCAGTATATTTTGTCTGTGTGGAAAGTACTTAGAGGACAACTGCCAGACGCTACAATAAGGAAGAATGTCACACATGATTCTCCTCAAACGTTCTCTGACATCAGATAGATTAACCTTCTGATTTGGCCAAAGAAATGAGACAGCTAGGAAGACTTGAGTCTGCAATAGTTACAAAGCAAGCCACATTGAAAATAGAAGAGACTTTTCCATACCTTAAAGGAAGGAGTGAAGAGGATGGGGCCAGCCTTTTTTCAGGGCTGACCATCAATAGGACAAGAGCAAACAGCCACAAACTGAAGTACCAAAAATTCCACAAGAACTTAAGGAAAAATTTCTTGACAGTGAGGGTCACAAAGCACTGGAACAGATTGCCAAAAGAGGCTGTAGAGTCTCCTTCTCTGGAGATTTTCAAGATCTGCTTGGATGCAATCCTCTAACATGCTCTAGGTGACCCTGCATGGACAGGGGGGTTGGACTACATCTACAGAGGTCCCTTAACGAACCTTAATGATTCATTAGGCACTACATTGCACACAGCTTCAGGAAGAAGAGTGAGAAAGTAGATAAACAGTTCATACAAAATTCTGCAATCACGAAGGCGATAAACTCACAATGCTGTTTCAAAACTACTCGTTCCAGGAAAGAAGTGGGTAAAGCAATACAACTATAAGGCTTTGATGCTCACACATGCTCTGTGCCAGAAGCAAAGCAACCTGAAAGGCTACTTTCATCAAAAGAAAGAAAAAAAACTTTGGCAGAAGATTGAAAGAAACCTTCCCACAGTTTCAATAGTGTTGAGGCCCTGTTCAAAGATAAGGTTTGTACCTAGAGGCTAAGTATAAGAGCAGTCATATAAAGAATCTTTGAAAGGAGAAGTATATGAACTGAATGAAGCAGTCATGCCACAAGATTATTTTGTAAGTAGGCAACTCAACTGAAAGCAAATCCAGTCTGCTTCAGGTGCAGATAAGTTTCAGGACCTCTTATCAAATTAGTAAATGATGCAAATGCAGTTAAAGTGAGAACTTTGTGTGGCTGCAATCACCATGAATTTATTGTGACCTTACATCTCAGTGAACTCAATTTGCAAGCAACTTAACTGTTTTGGAATGGCTACCACATTGATTTTCTTATTTGTCTTTAGGAAGAGTTCAACTTTTCAGCAGATGTCCTGCTTTTCCAGAAACACCCTGTAAACATTCATCAATAAAACCAACATCTAAGCCATGAAGCACAATTACTGAAAGCATAATTAAATAAAATCTCGATTTTACAACATTGGGTAACACCATTACATTCTCTAGCTCTATAGTTACTACTGATGTTAGGACCAGTTTTAGATTATTCACTCAAACTGCCTTCCTTACTAGGGCAGGCAGAGAATGAAAATATTCCTGGTTCAGGAAAAGTATCATGGAAGTTTCCTTCTCAGCATTACTTCATGTTCTGAGGAAAGTGACAAAGGTCCTAACACTGAACTCTGCATATTCTGTCTTACATAATTCACTCCCAGAATGACAAGCATATTAAATATATACCTAGTATGATATTTCTAAATTAATTATTATTTTATCCTAAAGGAACCATTCCACAGCAGGAACAGTCAAGTACAAATTCAAAAAGTTTCAGGACAATCTTGTTAAATACTATTAAAACAACAACCAATGTCGAGCAGACTAAGACACAGAACATAACCAACGAAGTTACATTAAGAACACACAGGTTTTGCACATTTGACATTGTTAAGTACCTTCACCAAGTCTCTGCACAATGACACATAAAAAAGAAATAACTTTACACTGATAAACTATTAACCATACAAAAAAAAAAATCCAAGATCAGAGACTAAACAGATGTACATCCTCTGTGGAAAGCAGTGATGTAAAAAAAAGTTAAACTCGGGCGCTCGTGTTTCATTCCTACTCTTACAACCTAACGTGCTCAAACAAAATAGCAATTTTAACAAAACCAGAATTGCTGAGATAAACTAGGAAGCAGAAAGAAGGAATCAAAACTACAGATAGGTTAATTTACACACATATGAACCTCCCTGAAAACAGGTACCTTGCTCTTGAAAATACCAGGTGGCATTTCTCCAGATCTAAGTTTCAATTGTTAAAAATATTAACATGACCTATATATCTGTATGTTACTGGAATACTTACTGATTGATAACTTCTGTACACAAACAGGAAAACGGTAAAGATGCCTACAACGCCAGCACAAATCACTATTTCCCATGGGAAACCATACAGATCAGCGCCAGGTCTCATATCCTCAGGCAGCGATGCCACAGCCTGCAAAACAAAGTCAAAAGCTCCAACGACAGAAAGGAAGATCACGCTTTCCGTAGGCTTGGGCAATACATGCCGCAACGCCGCTCCCCGCTGAGGCCCTCACTGCACGTTAGTCTTTCAGCATCCCGCTGTACAGAAGCCTCTGACGGCGCCCCCAGGCACGGCAGGGCCCAGGAGAGGGGGCGCCGCGGACAGCCCAGCCCCGGCTCACCGCGCGCGCCGCCTCCAGCGCGGGCCTGTCGGCCCAGCGGAACCCCTCGTCACGGGTGGTGGGAAATTCCATCAGGCTCATGCCCCCCGCCCTTCCACCGCCCGGCGACGCGCCCCCAAATCGCCGAC
>JAWLRI010000215.1:3549819-3573764 GCA_034781795.1 Crypturellus tataupa
AGGCCTCGGCCCCCCGCGCAGCAGCGCGTTCCCCGTCAGCTCAAGCCGCGGGTGATCCCGGCCCGCGCGTGGGTGGTTCCCCGCGTGTCACGGCCGCGCTGCCGAGCACACGCGAACCGGCCCCTGCGCAGCGGGAGCTGCCGGCGGAGAGAGGGTGCCCGGGAGAAGGGGCGACTTCATACGCAGTAAATTCTGCCGTAGCAGCAAGTAACCGGCAAAGACGAGATGGGCAGAAAAACTCTCTGGCTCTCTTATCCTAGGCTGTGGCTTGGCCAAAATGAACTGAAGTAAAAAAGATATTAAAAAGTGGCTCTTAAAACTTCAGCTACCCAGTCTAAACAGAGTTAAACTTGCGTACCAATATCAGGAGTTTACCACATACACTTTATCAGAGGCTACTCTTCTGTCTCGAGGAGGGGGCTGTGCAAACCTGTCTACCTCTTCTCACATTGCTCTGGCAGCACCATCTGGCAAGATCCCCCTCATTCTGCCCACACCAAAAGCTCAGGTGCTAAAGTAATGCCCCATCTTCAGTTAATTCTCTTCATCTCCCAAATTTTATCCTCCATTTCAGTCCTGTGCATCTTCTCACCTCCAAGGCCTTGACTTGCATTCACTATTTTCATATTGAAATAGCTGAACTACAGGGCCCTCAACACATCCTCTAGCTGTCTTTGCTGTGACGTTATTTCCAGAAGAATTTCCCTTTCTGAGCTTTCCACTGAAGGCTTTTCCCACATCTGCCCCACATCAACCCTTTTACTCCAGTATTCTCAAGCGTCTTTACCCTTCTCCCAGTTCACCGGAGAGCTCCCTCTTCCAGATCCTGCTTCTCCTTTTGCAAAACCAGATCTTCCAAAATCCACCCCCCCCAGGCCTGTATCCCGCACCTTGCTTCTCTCCCCTGTTTTAACTCCACACGCCTGCAGAAAGGTCCCTCTCCAACTTGTGCCTCGTTCTGCGGGCCTATCTGCTCTCTGGCCCGACCTCTGCTTCGTTCTCTCCACTCGGGTCCACCGTCCTCTCCTCGGCTTTGGGCACCACCTCCTCTGCAAGGGCCCATGTCCTTTACCCCTTCATTTTCTCTCTCTCTCTCAGCAGACAAGCAGAAATTAGGGCTAGTGCAGGAGGAGGAGGGTGAACCCACCTTACCTGAATGGTGCAAAAAGAGGACAGGTACCAGGTGGGGAAGCAACAGAGGCAGCTCTGGGAAGAGCTTCCTGCTCCCCAAACAGAGGGAAGGGAGAGACCCCAGCGGGGAGCGGGGAGAGGCTGGACTACAACTTCCTTCTTCAGTCCTGAACATTCCTTGTACTTTAGCCAGGTAATAAAATAATTAGGCTAACCTAATTCTGGAGAGCATATTAAGGCAATCAAATTACTTTTTCTTTACTATCTTAAAAAAATCTTAACTTACAATTGAAATTTGATGTTTTGATATTTAAGATATGCCCTCAGTAATCTTGCATGGCTTTTTATATTTTAGATATTTAATAAGAAGCTTTTTAAGCTTTTTTTTTTTTTTTTTTTTAAGTCACGAACTATTGTAGCTTTGGAAAACAAAACTTTGAAATTACGTTTTTTAAAAAATAGAATTATTCTAATCACATTATGTATCCCCATACAAAATTTTTAAGTCCAAGAAAATTTAATAATTTCATGGCAACTAGAGGGAGCCACAAGTTTCTTTTTTTAAAAAAAAAAAAAAAGTTGCTATTTTGACCAGTGAAGTGCTTTCTTTTGCATGTAAACATGCAAAACTCATCATCTTAGATTCTGCACCACATGAATGAACAGCTGAAATGAACAGCAGCTAACCTGACATTTTCATGCTCCAGCTCCACCTCATTTGGCTTCACATAGCCGAGGAGGCAAGGTGAATATAAAGGCTTTTTTTTTTTTTTTTTTAAGAATATTGTTGCAGGAAGTGACCAAAAACTGGGTCAATTTTGCACTAGTATCAGGAAAGAAAAGTCACTTAAAGCAATCTTACCTTTTTGATAATATTTGCCATTGCAGAAAATACAGACTTGATGAATTCCCCAATCTCAAGAGCATTCAAGCACAGAAGTATCTGATATATCCAACCTCCTTCTGTTTGTTCACAAGAAAAATAAAGGTTTTACATTACATACAAAATAAAGGTTTTCCATTACATAAATATGCTACATTTATATTACATAAGTATTGTATAAGTGTATAAGTTTTTTTTTAAGTATTATAGTATGTATTATATATGTCATTTATATAAGTATATTTATATTGGAGTTATATGTATATATATTGAGATTGCAAATTAAGAAACTTTACACTTACCATTACTTGGAAAGTAGTTCTGAATTTGTAAAGAGGAATCAGAGAAAGTTTTTTTGACATCAACTGGCAAGTCAACCACTGAACTGTAGATTTCTTCCTCAGTATTTACTGATGGAATCACTATTGCCTTGGAGTGTTGGTCAGTGTTGTGCTCACTGTCTACATCTGTATTTATTTCATGTTCCTTCATTGGTGTTTCTTCTAGTAGTTTTCTTCTATTGCCTATTCCTGCAAATAATTGTGAAAACATGTTTATTTTCAGAGAACTCCATGTTTTCAACCACCTCTGCTCAGATTTTGATTTTTTTCCCCCTCTACTCAAAGCCAAACACTGGAGTGATGCATGTATACAATACAGAATTATGTAATACAGAATTATGATTTAAGAAATTCCAAGTAGTCCCTCATACTTCCTCATATTTATTTTTCATAATTCTTATTTTTTTCTCATTTTGTTCATCTTCTGCAACTTTAATAGTAAGTTTTTATTGTTCAGTTTCTTTTTCCTTTAACCTAATTTCTCTGTACATTATTTAATTCTACCACATTTTCATATGTCCTACTTACTTGCCAGCTTACCTACTTTGTGTCCAGACTTTTTTTTCTACATTATTCATTACTAGTTTTATTAAATACACTTTCAAAGAGCCATGATATTCTGGTAAAAAAAATACCTGCAATTTAACTCATCAGCTTTTCTGAAAACATTCTGGCTTTCCAGTTTGGTAGTCTTAGAAGAGACTAACCGTAATACTGGTTGTTTTCTTTCAAAATTGCCTTCTCTTTCAGAGAACTTCTGGGGAAAAAGAAAAGTTCAAGTTTACTAAGAATGTTAGATGGCTGCTCTGCTGCTTCCACTAAGTTTTCCATATAATTTTTTTTTAATTTGGGTCTATTGACATAGTGTCTGGTGGCATCTTCTGATACTCAGATTCATTCTCTGCACTTTTGTATCTTGTTGCACTGGCATAAGCTTGGCTTGACTTGATGGATATGGGTATGCCTCAATCTGATGTTACAGGATAATCTTTTCTTTTACTCTATTGCGTATGATTTTTATATTTCTGAGATCTGAAACTAAGACCATCTCTAGACCAGTTCTCTGAAACCAAGAGTGTATGTTGGGAACATGAATCTTCCAGTGTTCTTTCTGCTTCACCTTTAGTGTAGTGTTGCATGTTCATGTATCAGCAGTAGCATTGAGTGATGTCTTAACTAATATCTTAAACTAATGTTTCTGCCCTTTTTTCACCCCTCCATTCTCCTGTTTGTTGTTTTGCATTACCAGCTGAAGTGCAGATTTATTCTTTATCCAACTTACTCTTAATTTTTATTTTTTAATTTATTATTTATTTATTAATTCTGATGGTAAATTTACAGAATCTTTGGAGACAAGGACATAAAAATAATCTTTTATTGGCAGACTTTCACTATTGGCACTGGAATAATTAAACATGTACCTACTATCTTTGAGATATTTCAGGTTTCCTAGGGTTTCAATACAAAATGTGTAAAGCATCATTATCTACTAGTTTGGCAATATGTGCTGCCTTTTTTGTTATTGCATTCATTACTTGGCACAGCTAGTGGGGAAAACATTTCTGTCTTGAGCTACATCCATCTGTCTTTTCTGGCAGCTCATCATTACCTTTCTAATTTGCTTGTCCTTTGATTGTTGTATTTTATTTCCCTGTAATGTCATCATCAATTTCCATCTGATGGGTTTCTTCACTAAAATACTTGGCACTTTTTCTGCTTTCATTGTTGAACTCTGAAAATTCATGACACTTGCAAAGTGACTGAGAGAGAAAATGCCTCTGTTCTGGTAAGTCAGACTTGCTTTTTGCATTTTTTGTATCTGTGGGATCAAAGTTCTGAGATAGGCTAGAAGAAAAAAATTGATCTGATGTAATTGATTCATGTCCCTGTTAATTATCACTTGTGTTCATACTAAAACTTAGACAGCTATTAGAGATGTTTCTATACCAACCTGACTGGCCATGTTGGCTTTCTGGCTCCCAACTTCTCTCTTCAGCTTCTGTGTTTTTCAAAAGAAAAGCCACAAGTTGGCTTTCTGATACTGAGGCTTGTTCTGAGCTGCAAGGTTCACGAAGCTTCTCACTGTCACCTGCTAGGATGTTGGGAGATGATTCTGTGGTATCTGAGGCACTTGTGGTGTCATTAAGACTATGTAGACTCACTGGTAGTGTCCAAGGATTTAGCACGTTACTCTCTGAATCTGTTGTTTCTGGTGCAAAATTTTCTTTGTCGTCCTTATCTACTGATTCCTGTGATTCTTTGTGCATGTGTGATTCTTCCTGTTTTAAAGTCCATATTTCTTCATTTTTGCTTGCTTCACCCTCTATTTCTCTGCGTTGCTGGTCTTCCATAACTGCATCTTTCTCAGCTTGTCCAAAATTTAGAACATCACTTAAACCCAAATTAAACCAGTTTGATTCGGATTCATAGCTTTCACTCTTCTGCTCTTCTTCTGTCAGTACTTTTGTAACTGTTTCATGTTCATTATCAGAACATCTGGCCTCATGAGAAACATCATGGATTTGTGGATTATTTTTTTCTGATGCTGAACCAACATCCACATCCTCTTTACCAAAATAGAGAAAGTCTGTTAGTCCACCCTGAAACCAACCTGAAGCTGTGGGCTCTTGCTCCTCCTTTTCACTTAGCTCTTCCAAATCATTTTCAGTAGTTACTATTTTTCTGGAAATGTAAGTATTTTCTTCTAAAGATGCAGTAACAGTCTGTGTGGTCTCCTCGTTTTTCTTATGTTGAGCGGTGAACCATTCTGCAATACCAGAAACCATCCAACTAGATGGAGTCGGAATGGGCTTTAATGGGAGACTGATTTGAGTTTGTGGCGGTTCAGTAGCTTTTCCATTCTCATTTTTTCTGAGCAACTTTTTGCTTGCAGACTCCTCGTGACTGTGAGATTCCTTGAAATCATTTTCAGAAACTAATTCAACACTTTCTTCCCTCTGCATGGAGTCTCTTGTATATTTTAGGAGTTCATTTTCTGCATCAGCTGATGAATATTCAGTTTCTTTGTCGTGATGATGTAGCACACTGTCTTCATTTTCAAAAATGTACTTGTCTCCATCAAGACAGAGGAAATCAGTTTCCTAAAGGAACAATATTAACTTTTTAAATGATTTCTTTTGCAATTTTATACAGCACCATGTAATACAACACGTGTGTCTTTATTCTTCCTCTGTGTAGTTGTTTTCTGTATTTACACAAAGGAATTTAGGTAGTTATGATATTCCTAAGGTTATATATTGTTTATTAGATAAAAAATAGCTTAGATAACAGATTTTAAGAGAGGATAATAAACAAATAGGACAATAACAAAAAAAAAAGTATTTTTAAATTATCTGAAATAAAAAAATGGAGTGATTATTGAATTTCTAACTGGATTTTGGATTTCTAATTGCTGAACTATGTAAGAAAATCCAGTGATACTGGTTTACCTTAGTAGGAACTTCAACTTCCTCTGCAATAAAAACTTCCTCAACCTTCACAGCATCTTTCGGAAAATATCCAAAATCCTTTCCTTTCTGTAAAAATATAAAAGGAATGAGAACATATAAAATCTACTAATAAGTATGTTAGGTGCTTGCATGCATGCTAGAAATACAAGAATAAAGATTGTTTACACAACTTCCACAATTACTTCTTTTTGTTTGGTCAAAGTGGTTTATTCTTCCTTCACAATAGTGTTTTCGTCATTTCAAAAAGCAAAAAGAAGTATATCAACCCATGCTACTGTTTTCTCTACTATTTTTTCAGAAAGTTATGTTTGTGCAGACTCAAACCAGTAGGCTTAACACTGCTTCAAGTGAAGACAGTGTTTTGTGCGTAGGTGGTCTCACCAGCTCTTACTAAAATAATCTACAAAGTTCCTACTGACTCAAGTGTGAGAAAAATTCTTCCTTAATAACAAAATCACGGTAAGATGCAGGAAGAGTAGGATATGAAATCCATGTGTGAGGTTGGCAAAAACTGAAGAGGAAACAGCAGTGGAAATAGCAACATTACAGAAAATAAATAAATGATAATGTCCAAAAGAATTATGCAAACACGGGGGTCAGTCTGACCTAGAAATCAGCAAATATGTTGAAATCAGGGCATTGCATATAGTCCTAATGAAGGAAAACACCATGGACAGCAAGGAAGGATGAATTACCTGCTGAGATGGTCTCAGATGGAGGAGAGAAAAAAAAAAAAAAGAAAGGTTAACTGCTACATACTGATGTTGGAGCACTTAGCTTTACCAGCATTGCTTTGTAGTTATAACTGCATGAACAATCCAGTCATGTAGTAACTTAGTTACTCTAACTAGCTAGACTAGACTAGGCAGGATGTCAGTTGTTGCTCTAGACTAGATAGGATGTCAGTTGTTCCAGCTCACTAAATTTGCCTAATAAGTTTGTGGGAACTTCATTCGAGTCCTGAACTGTGACAGCAGGTCCCAGGACTGAGCTCTCTGGTTAAGCAACTGTAACAACACTTACCTACTGATGCATAAGTAGATACCCAACAGTCCTGAATTTAAGGGAATCGGACACAATAATATAGCAAAAAGATCAAATGAAGATGACAAAGCCTGCTTTCTGATCTTGACTTTGTCTCTCCACATTTGATCTTTGGCCATCTTTGATTTTTCTATTTCTATAAAAGATAGTCACGATGCTGAGCCATAACTACTTAATGTTAGAAAAGAGTTGGAAGATCCTTACAAGCAAATAGACTACTACTAGCCGACTAATCTAAATTATGTATAGGGAAAGTCCTTCATTTTGGAGTACTTACACTTCCTATCCACAAATTTTCACTTTTCCTTGAAAGTTTGGAGTATACAATTATCTCTTCCCCTTCTTTGAAGTTAAGATACCGGCAGTCAGGCCCTAAGTAGTCTGCAGTGGCTTGAACTCTGCTCATTGCCGCTGGAATAATACATAGAAAGAAACAAATAAGTATAGCAGCCAACTTACCTTAATTCAGATAGGATATTGAAGAAAACTGATTATATAATTACACTGAAATATTTATTAATATATTGACATGTACTTAATGATGATACCATCCATTTTACAGGCAAGTAGAAAGCCACTAAAATACAGAATGCAGAGAAGAAACTTTGTCCTACTTTCTATTCTATTTACTACTGAGGAGAGTAGTAAATAGTAAATAAAATTTACCACAAGGGGGAAAACTACATGTGCACTGTTTTTCCCTTGTTACTCAGGCAAGCTTTCAATGCAGAAATTTCTATGAAGAATTATGAAGTTCAAGTATTAAAGGCAGATCTAAACATCTAACCAATATTTCCCAGGAATATATATAATTTTATGTTTTGTAAGTTAAATCTAGTAATAATTTCAGGCATCTTGTCCTCTATTTTTAATACATCAGTATTGTAAAGAAGTTTAAGCACTCTTGCATTGTCAAAAAAAGTTTCCAATTCAATCTGAACAGCTTTTAATTCTCTTTCTCCACACTCTGACTCTCCTAAAAAAAAAAAAAAAAAAAAAAAAAAAAAAAAAAAAAAAAAAAAAAAACCTGTGTGCCACAGTCAGTTTGGGCCTTGTTCCACCAGCTTCCTGAAAGACACGTCTCTGAGCATCCAGGACCTAGTGAAGTCAATCCTCCTCCACAGGAAAGTAAAAATCCATCAGCAGAGAAAGTCTAAGATTTCTTTTGGAAAAAACTTCCTTATGCAGAGAGAACAAGGTGCTCTCTTTGAAAGTGTAACACTTCAAGTGCAAACCTAAAGGAAACAGCCTAAAAAATGCTCAAGCTATGTATGATTACGGCAAGGCTCACAACAGGAATTCAGTGCATAAATTATTATCTATCCCTGGCTGTTTGTGATTCAGAGGCTTGGCTGCCTCCTGCAGAGCTGTTTAGTTCCCAGGAACTCCATAACTAGCCACTGCTCTTACCTCATACTAAGGTGGAAAAATAAGCAAAGAGGATATATCAACAGTGTCTTTCCCAAAAAAGTTTAAAGAAAACCAAAACAGGTCATTTGCTTACTGTAGAAAAAATACTATGAACATTATCTAAACACAAGATATACACCTTCTTTCTCAGTTGCTAGGCTTTCATTTTTCTTTCTAGAGTATTTTCATATCTCTAACAAATAAGCTAAAAAATATCTTAAAGCCGCTTTATGCCGACTATTTTGAGGAAACTCTAGGAAAACTATTTATTCAAGAGTATTTTTTACTAAACTTTGATCTTTTATATACTTACACAACACATTCGGGCAAACAAGATCCTCCTTTTTTATTATAAAAATTTAAGTCTATTATTCAGAAACTTAGCATATTGACAATAAAATATATTTTCTATGAGTACTTATTGTCTTTCAGTGTTTCATCACTAATTTCAACATTATTGTTTGTAACAGCTATATATACGATGTGATCACTTTTAGAAAAAGAACAAAAAACGTTTTTTACTTACTCTCACATTCCTGATCACCGCACCTCTTCCATTCTGAAAGTACCTTTGTACTCTGCATATTTGTCAAAAATGAAATTAGAAACAGCAAACTTCTCTGATCCAAGACCCTTGACATGTTTGAATAAAACTGCAATCTACTTAAACCGTGAAAGTTCAGTCAACAAGAACACTCTACATTATTTTCTTAGTCTAACAAAACATTGCATGTAAATGTATAATCCCATTGTGTTTCTCTCATCTGCTTAAACAGAAGTTCACTAGCTAGCTCTGCTAACGATCTGCAAAGTCAGGTGTCCTGATTAGACATATATGCTTAAAAATTAACCAGGTACTGAAGGCTAGACTAGTGTTTTGAATACAAAGTCACCGCTTCTGGCTGCATCAAAAGCTAGGCTCAATCAGACTTTTTTTGCATTGAGCTTGTAAAAACCTTTGGTAGGAGAAATTCAACATATCAGGTGTTACATTATTTTTTTCTGGATTATTAATGATTTTAACCTGATTTTTATTGTTTTTAAAAGGAACATGCATATGTTGATTTGCATGATTGCTAATATAACTACTGACATTTTTATAGCTTTTTTTTTCTTCTTCTCCTTACCAGACTATATTTTGTGTATACTGATGTTTGAGACTGCGTGCGGTCCCTGGGATCTCACAACGGCACTGCCTCCGCGTCCTTCTCGTGCAGTTCTCACCCACGGGGCTGCAGCAGCCGCCCTGCCCACCTTTCCCCGGGCGGGAGTACCTGCCCTGTTCTGTGCTTCACACCTCTGCCCTCTGCTTCCGCAACACCTGAACGCACGACACCTGTTTAAGCGGCGGAGCAGCCCATCTTTCCTTTCAAGCTCTCCCACACGCAATAACCTCCATCTCCCTCCCTGACAGTGTCCCAGGAAAGCCCCTTCCGCCCCAGGCGGGCGGCACCGCACTCACAGCCTCCTCGCAGCCCTGTCCCTCCCGCAGGCCTCAGCCTGACTCACATGTAATTGCTGTGACCTGCCCTGCCCGTGGCCTAGGTGTCTCCTACTCCAAAACGCAGGGTGCCACACGCCCCTGTTCAGCCTCAGGGCTGCGGGAGGCGAGGTGCCCTCCCGCCAACGCTTTGGCTCCCTCCTTCGCCACATGACCCCATAGCCAGAGCGGCCTTTCCTGTGACCCGCTTTAGCAAATGCCTCTCCACACACGCAGACACACAGACACAGACACGCACAGAGGAAAAGCACAGTAGAGCTCTACTCTTCCCCTTGCTCTCCTTCCTAGCTTGATTTGCCTCCTCCCCCCCCGCCACAGCAAACATTTTCCTCGGATCTTCTGCTGTTTCCGAGTGTCAGTGACTGTCTCTTTCCCTGGATCCTTTAGGCTTAGCTGTAGGAAGTGAAGCAGGAGAAGGGGAATGAGGGAATGAGGCAGCTAAAATGTGGCAAATTAAGGAAACCTGACGAGAAGAAAACTAAAACAGGCATTTTTTTTTCTTCTTATTCATGTGTCTCTGTAGGAAAAAAAGAAAAAAAGACTGTTAAGATTAAATATATAAAGAATTCATATTGAGGGGATTCTATATATGCTAGGCACTGCACAAATATCAGAAAAAAAATCCTGACAGGATTAAAATCCTTTCTTAATTTTGCACAGCAATCATGGGACAGAAATCAACCATTAGTCTGGAAAAACTAATGTCAATTTTTGACCTTAACATCTAAACATTTTTAGTAACATTTTGACCTTAGATTCATCTAAAAATGGGAGAACAGACATTAGGTATTCGACATCTAAAATTAAGCAGTTCAGCAGGTTTACACAGGGGGACAAATTGTCTATTAACAAAAATATTTGTGAAATTATCTCTGAAAGTGGTTCTAACTTTTGTTTCATACAGAGGTGCCTTTGTATCCAAATGCAAACCAATTCCAGTGTTTTTATGAAGATACTAAGAATGCTGCAACTCATCATAACAACTCCCCTTAGCTTACACCTGCGATTTTCAAGTTATTCTGGGCAGTGTTCATTGTGTCGCTGACAGCCTCAGGAGTGATCCGTCTGACTGAACAGAGATCAGAACGCTGCCAGTGTTATTTGTTCCTCGGGTGCAACTTCAACAATAAATCACATTCAGATCAAATATTATTTTCTTCTGCAAGTCCTATGCTTGCAGACATTATCAAGCATAACTTCCAATCACCTTTGAGCTGAAGTCAAAGATAAAGATTAATGGAGTTTATCATAGCTAGCTTCCAAAGGACAAAGTTGAAAACTTTATAGCAGATAGAGACTTTGCTTTATTTCTGTTTGGCAGGTAAAATTAGACACACTTCTGCAGAACTTTATTAACAAATGTGAACACTATTATACATGCAAAGACAGACAATACTAACGAAAAAGCAAGCTTTATTTCCAGCAATTGTCATTAGGATGAAACTATTAACTTTTTATTGGGAATAGATCTTTAGTAGCTTTAACTACGGAGCTAGAAATACAGAAAACACATGACATTAAAATTCAAAGTAAAATGAATGGTATGATTTAACCTTTTAAAAAATGGTCCTGTATTGACACAGGACATCACATTTTCTAGTATATTCAGCATCTACATTAACAATAAGAACCCCAAAGCAACTCAACTTTGCACAAGTTTTCTAAGGCGATGAAAGTCAGCACCTATTTTATATTAACAGTGGTTACTGTGTAACTATCTAAAGTTTCCATTATATTTTTATGAAAACACCAAAAGACTCCATTCAGAATTTAAGGTTAACTGTGCAGAATATTGCACTAATATGTGGGAAGATATGGTCCACAGCCAAAGCACTCATATTTCTTTTGACTTGGGAAGTTTAGGTGAAGATGCAGATCAGTTTTTACATTGAATCAAATATCACATACAGATTTGTTAACAAGTATCTTAAAAAATATATATAATATATAAAAATATATTATATATAAATAAGAGAAAATAATACATATATTATATAGATATATTTATATAAAAATATATATATAAGAAACATTTATTTACCATTCTTCCAGTTAAATAAGCCTGAAGAGGTAACAGTAAATCATCATCCAGATATAAATTAACTCTTTTTGCCGGAGTAACAAATTGTAAGTAAAAGTAATACTGCTTTCTCATTAAAAAAAGTAGTTACAAACATGGCAATTAATAGTGCATTTCTAGGAAACTATAGAGCTTGCAACTTATATTACTTTGAATCTATATACTTCCTAGCTCTGAATGCACTGTATTTTACCATATAATAGAATGCTGTCACATTAAAAAATGCCTCAAAGCTTGTGGTAAAACAAATATATACATACATATTTTTAATAAAACTATTGAGAAAAATCTGAAAAAAGCCAAACGATATCCTCTGACACACAAGCTTCTAACTTTTAATTACCCACATTGCTGCTGTCACAGTATTTGCTCACATCAAATACTTGCAGTCTCAAATATATTTGCCAGTAAGGAAACTGATTTTACAGATCTGCATCTTACCAAAGTGAATACATTTGCCCTGTTGCACACAATTGATTTAAAATCAGCAGCTGAATCTGGCTCCAAGTTATAACTAGGGCCTAACCACAAGACTAGCTTCTCCCATGAAGATAGTACGCTTTAGAAATCTTTTTGCAGTCACTGGTTTTGGAAGTTAATTTTGCTGAAGCTTTTTAGTTCATTAATGCCTATGTTCATTTTAAAGATTACTTTCACGTTTCCTTTAAATACTCACAAGGAGGCTTTAAGCACAAGGATGTCTATTAAAAAAATAAGGAAGCAGGAATCTGAAGAGGTGCATCTTTCATGAAAAGTCACATATCAGTTTATAATCTATGAACAGTCTGTGCAAAATCTACTTTGACAAGGACTCTTGAGTTCAACATCAGGGAAAAACCACTTTGTTGGTATCTTCTAGTTTCTTTCTGTATCAGGACTGAAGAAAATGAACAAAATTGCATAGAGTCAATACACAATATAAAAAGCACACTAAGAAAGTCTCTTAAATTCGTATTTAAAGCTACAAGAGACCATCTGATGCAAGCACTCCACAAAGCAGGCCTGGGCCATACATCCTACACTGCCTGCTCACTGAAAGTATCTTAATTTCAGTAAGAGTTTTCCCCACTTTTTTGATAATTTTTCCACATTACTTTAGTCAAAGAGAACATGCTCTTTTCCTTTTATTACTAATAATCACTACAGGAAACAGAAGTAAACATTTTACTCACTTCACTGCCCCTAAGTCTGTGTGCCCATAATTCTCAGAACCCTCAAACCATTTTATCTAATTCAGTCAACTATTTGAAACAGATGACTGGGGACAGAGGAAAGAAATTCCATCTGTTGCCGCAGCAATATGAATATATTATATATGCAGCCTATCCATGGCTCTGAAGTTGTTTCAGGGTGGGACAAAACAGGACTTTGAAAGTAAACACAACTACATTGCCAAAAAGATTACTGCTTTATAATGACCTGAATACTGCTTTGGCAGTTTGCAATATCTAACTTTTAGAAAACCCCATTCTTATGAACTTGCTACATATTTAGGTCAAACTAAGTTTCCTCAGATTTAGCAAAGCTGACTATAAACAGCACAGTAAACCTCCTATTATTCCAAGCTTCTTATAACTTAGACATTAAGCTATTAGATACATCACCTGCTTTGTAACTGCAACAAAATAAACTCCTGTATTTTCACCTTGTCAAAAATATATCGCTGCCTGTAACATAACCTGAAACAAGAAATTAAATATAATCAATCCACGCCTTAGTCCAGTTTACCAGAACTCACCTCATTATTATACCTACAAGTATATTCCTCTGAAACAATATCCTGATGCTTCCCAATAGCAATGCACTTCTCTAGTTTACTACAATAGCCATAGTATTATTTATTAATACCTATACAATATCACAAAAATAGTATTACACAACACTGAATTACTCAAACTCAACTTTTTAAAAAAATTAAAATTAGAATGGTTTCTAAAGGTGATTTGAAATATGAAGTTAAGGAAATGTTACTCATTTGCGTGTTTCAATTAACTACTCTGCTCAACTATTTGTTGCCTGTAGTAAATTCCAAAGTTGAAAATCTTGAATAAGACATTATTATTATTTGCTTTGTCTTTCAGGGGAAATACCTATTTTCATCAAGAATATTAATCGACCTCCTCCCTGACACCCCAAGGGGAAGGACAATGTAGTTGGAGACTATGAGCAAGAATTTAAGTGGGATTCTCAATTGTAGAGAAGCAATGAGAGATAGAATACTAAAGTTAAATGGGCTGAAGAATCTGAAAGAAAAAAAGACTTGTTAAGAAAAGAGGAAATATATGGAGCCTTTCCACACTCTATATCTGTGCTGAAATAACATTATACTTCTTCCCTGCATAGAGAAGTTTCTTCATGCTGTAAATTTCAATACTCCACAGCACAGAAACATCACCACTCAAATGATGAGTTCAGCTAAGAATTCAAGACTAATCCCCAAATAAATTAAATTGAAATGATGACAAAGTAGGCTCTGTTACAGAAAAATGAGACAGATATAGAAATTATGAAAAGCATGATAAAAATAAGATTACAAAGATTACAGATCATTCCCCTTCGGAAATCTTTCCAGAATTTCCTGCAGTTTGGCATCTGACATGAATTTTGTTCTTGCAAAGTACCACTGAATTATAGCACATTCTTTCATATTTACTAAGCTTTAATTAAAAACTACAAACTAAGAACAACTTTGAATACACACCTTCTAAGATGCAGTCACCTGCCATTAGGATAAATACTTTAAAGCTATGAAGACTAAGGTGATAAACCTCTATTACAGAAAAATAATCAGGCATCCAGAAAATAGTCTACAAAGCCACATTTATTTGCACACGTACAGAACAGAGCAACAGATGTTTTTGTCTTTCATACAAAATTATATAAAAACAGTATTCACCTTCATAGATACACCATACCACTTTAAGTTGTACTAAATACATTCAGAAAGCATTCTTGCGCGCACATAACATTGGCATTAGGTAGTCCCAGGTAACTCCAACACTGCAATGTAGTTATTCCTAGTGGTATGAAGCGTTCAAAGGTTAGTTTGCAACTAAAATAAAAACAATCCTGGTTGAGAAGTGAGCTGAAGTCTTTCCTCCATTGGCCATCAAAGCAAGGAGCATCATTAAACAGATTAAATGTCTCCAGAACACAGATGTAAACATTACCCAAGTACCTGCAGAAGGCAGATAAGAGTAGTATTCCAGACTCTGACTTGAGCAGCTCATCTTGGTCAGTGTTAACATTTGCAATTATTGACTTATAAGAAAAAAAAAAGTTTATAATACTAGAAGATAGAATTGTGTAAGAATGTTTGATTACAGAAGAAAAAAGTATATAATCCAGCTGATTACTTTCCCTTCTTATCCAGCACTAGTGAGACATTACTCCCTTTAATGGGACTTGAGATTTCCATATTTCCATTCTTGCAAAGAATAGAGGGGAAAAGTAAGATTATTGCAACATTGTCTCCCTGCATATGTATATCTAAAAGGAGAATTTAAGTGTCAACAGGACATTTCAATTTATTTAAAATGCACATTTATTTCTACAAAAAAAAGTGTATGATACAGAAGTGATCACACTAACTTAAAGATTTATCTATTAAAATATACAGAGGATCTTAACGAGTACAGGATATTTAAAAAAAAAAGATGCAAAGGAGTGTTAACCTTTTATTTTTACATTTTCAGGAACTTCACATAATTTTGATAGATCACCTTTTACAAAATTATGCAAAAAGTACAAGAATGCCTGATAAACAGTCTGCAATTTTTCAAAAGATTTTTTACAGCATGCAATTCTTAAGGCAGCCTTCTCCTCCTCCTCAAAAGGAATCCTTTCACTCAAATCATCTTCTGCTGCAAAAATTAGGCTAGGGAAGCTTGGTCTCTTCTGTTAACGCCTTTTGTCTTTCCTGTCTGATTTACGGTCTCTTTCACTCCGTGACGTTCTCTTGCCTGACCGACTACTTTCCGATATAGATCGCTTCCTATCAGATCGTGAACCTTTATCCTTGGAGCTTTTTGCATCTCTGCTACCACCTTTTGAGGACTTGTGACTTCTATCTGCTCCTGACGCATCCCTCCGCTTCCTATCCGCACTCCTCCTGCGTTTTCTATCTCTGTTATGCCCTCTCCCTCTGCTTCGACTTCTACTTTCACTACTGGTAGAGCTACTGCTGCTAGTGTCTCTGCTAGTAGTTCCACTCGTAGTGCTGCTGCTGCTGGAACTACTCCGACTAGTACTGCTGCCAGTGCTGGAACTACTTCCACTCGTAGTGCTGCTTGAGGTACTACTGGTACTGCTACTGCTGCTACTACGACTATGACTCTTACTGGTTTTGTTCCTTGCCCTGCCCCTGCTTCTACTCCTAGTCTTAGTTTTAACTTCTACACTCAATGTCTGACTCTGCTCGGTCTGTGTCTCAGTCACCTTTATGGAGACCACAGCATTTTCATCCTTGTCTACCTGAGGCTCTGTATCCTGAGCAGACTGAGATAATGGAGGTGACTGTGATGGTAGCACAGACTCTGGCTGAGATGGGGCCTCAGCCTCAGGTTCTGGCTTGGCTTCTGGGGCCTTTTCCTGTTTTCCTTCAGGTTCAATTTCAATTTCTGATTTAATACTTTTCTCCTTCTCAGGGGAAGGAATGTTACACGTGTTTTCTGGCTGAGCATCACACTCAGTTTCTGGTTCTACTTCTTTGCTACTTTCATTTTCTATAGGTTCTACACTATCTGCCTCATTCATTTCTACCACATCTTGCTCATTATCCACTGGCTGAACACTTTCACCTTCCTCTTTTGCAGCTGTGACTTCCTCATGCTGACCATCCTGCTGCTTGTTATTCTCCCGCACCTCAGCAGTTTCTTCTAGTTTAACCTCCATTTCATTTTTCTGCTCATCCTCTTCCTGTTCTTTCTCTGCATCACTATGCCCTGAACCTACTTTTCCCTTTTCCTCCCCTGCCTCCTCCATTTCTACATCATTGTTCTGATTACCTGTCTCCAACTCTTCCACCTGCTGAGCCACCTTACCCTCTTCCTGCTCCTTGTTCTGTTCTTCCTTCTTTTCTTCAGTCTGCACCTCCTGTTGTTCTTTCTCCTTCACAGATTGTCTTCGGGGCCTTGCCTCCATCTTGTTAATCTGCTCCGCAAACTCATTGCGCCTGCTTTCAAAGAGTGCTGGAGAATAAATGCATAAACCGAAGTTTCAGACAGGTAATCTACAGAAGTGAGAGTATTTTGTCCTTAGCTATGCACTGATAGTTATCAAATTGTTTTAACTTACAAATATTACAATCTTATTTGTTCTGAATTAGCAAGCTATTCATGCATAATGCAAAAGATTGCTGGTTACCTTACTCAAAGCAAAGGGCATGGTCAGCTCAACTGAGTGTCAGAACAGAACACTAAATCTAATCTAACAAAGTTTTGACTTTTTGGAATCAGTCCAATCAACAGTATACCAAAATGCCACTTTAATTTCCTGTTACTTTTATATAACAGGCATTAACAAGGTTATGGTTCCTAACGTGAATCATAGACACAAGGAATCAGCAAAAAGCAGATTAGTATTGAAAATAGTAACACTTTAATGATGTAAGCTATTCAGAGGTGAACTAGCTTCTTACTCCCCGCCCCACACAATGAGAAAATAAATTCTCAGTTTAATAAAAAGAACAGTAAGACTACCATCACCATGTAGTATTTTATATTGTTTTCCGAAAGGAAAATAGTCATCCTGTGAAACAGACAAATGAACACACATTAAAGTAATAAAAAACAAAATCAAAAAACCCACAAAGAAAAATAATCACAGAGTACTAGTGCCATGGCTTAAGGAAAAGATTCTCAACTCCTTATAAAAACCTGTATTTCCTGGGGTCTTCAATCCACAGAATTTGTCTTTTCAAAACGAAGTTGCTGCACTGGCATACATCTGGGTACTGAAGTTAATATAAAGGACTAGATTTTAAACAAATACTTCCGAGATTACATTTATATCTCTTTTGATTCTTGTAAAAGAATCCAAGCATCCAACAACACTAAGTCACCAAAGGAGTAACATCGCCAAGTTATGATGAACACTCATACAAGAACAGAGTTTGCCTTGACCATGAAATTACTGCATCCAAGTAGAAAGGCTTGAATTTGTTCAGCATTAACCAGAGGGAGTCAAAAAAGAGCAGGAGTCATGTATCACCTGGACCACTTACCATTCATCTTTTTCTGCGACTCTTCCATAAGTTTTTGTGTAGCAGGACACATTCTGCCAGGTATGTAGAATAAGTGGGGTCTTGTCTTCGTTCTTATATATTTAATTATTTTAGCATTATGCTCATTCCATTCCTCTTGCTGAGAAAGAAAAATGTAAAATCTATTATAATTTATAAAATAAAGAAAAAAAAAAAAAACAGAAAACAAAACTAAAACTCACCAACTGAGCAAGCTCAACCTTTTGTTCCAACAACCGCAGCTCTGTCTGCTTTGCGCGCCTTTCTTCAAACAGTTCTCGCCTTTCATTTTCAACTTGCTTTCTTTCTTCTTCTGCTTGTACTTCAAGCTTTTGTTCAATTTCTTGTCGCCTCTTTTGCTAAGGTAAATAAGGTAGTACTTCATATATTTTTTCATAGATCAAGAAAATATTCTAGTTTGGTCCAGTTAGAACTACTTACACTGTTAAAAGCATTCCTCAATTCAAAAGCTGCCCATATTTCTTCTAAGTAATGTAAGAAAATGTAAGAAAAGAGTGCACAAATCTGTGTAATCTGTGTGTGTACATGTGCACACATGCTATAAAAATATATGTCCCTATGGATTTCTATATGCCTTGGGTTTACCATTCAATTTACATTTGAACTTTCAAGATTCAGCATGTTCTCCCACACTATCACAAAACAAAACAACCCCAAACAAACAAAACCAAAACAGATTTCAGAAGCTTTAAGAGAACAGAGGCAAGAAAATACAAATAGGTTACAGAAGCTTTACTTAAACAAACAAAAAAAACCAAAACCCCACAACTTCTTCCTCCTCCCTCCAAAAAAAGTCTACTAGTGTTTGCAGGAAAAAAAAAAAAAAAATAGAAGTATTCACAAAGTATATTTAATTGTGACCTAGAGCTCTACATTTACATATTCTAGAAAGCCACGTGGGATTACACAACAGCTTTCTAACACAAATATACAACTTAGTGCCTGGACAAAAATAAACAGCTGTGTATTATGAAAAGCCCCTGACCTCTGTTAATTTATAGTAAAATTGTATGTATGAAAAAAATATTCCCCAACTCCTCACAAACATATAGAAATGAACAGAAACCCCTCAAATTTGCTTTATACAAACATGTACTGCCATAAGTTCTATTAGGAGCCTGTGGTTCACTGCTCTCCCACTGCAATTGTTTCCTACTCTAAAAGTAAGCAGACAACTGAGAACTTTGGTCCTCCTTGTGTGCTATGCTACTAGTTAAAGACAAAACGTCAGGATATCCAAATATTGCTGTGAAAGAAATCAATACCAAGAGCAAGCCAGCTACACTAACATCTCACTTGGAAAGGTTTAAATGTAAAGACTCCATAGCTGCCTCCATTGCACTTTTCAGGAACTTTCATACACCATTTTTAATCTACAGTTTTTATGAAGTTAAAAGATTTTTGAGTTACTATTAAGTAAGTTAAGAGTCTCTACGGCAATCAACATTTTTACTAAAAAAAAATCCTTATGATCTACAGACACAGAAGAAAAGAGCCACTGGCTTTTGGCCAAACGAATGATGAAAACAACCACACACTCTCTGTATATTTGGTTGTAATTTGAACATCTAGCACACATCAGGGTTAGCACTACTTCACCAATTCTGGATCACTATTGTTTACACAAATAGTCTATGACTGATTATATAGTTTACTTGATTAAGTTTCATCCCCAAATATTGTACATAAGAAGATCATCTACTTCCTAAATTAATTGCATGTTTAATAAAAAATACTGCACTTGAAAAGCAAACCAACAAAACAGTATAAACACTGCTGTATCATTTCTATCATGGTAACACTTTTGTAAAGTCACAAAAAACTTGGAATTCCTTTTCTATCTCCTATCTCCCCCAAAAAGCTTGTACTCTTACCAATTTGTTACAGTTGCAGTAAAGCAATATGTAACAGACTGCATTTATTATTTACAATTTAGAATTTGATAAAACAAAAAAAACTACCTTGTCAGTAGGAACCGAGGACTCCTGCTTAAATTTTTGAAGAGTGCCCATCAACAAGCCAAATATACGTCGATTCCTGAATAAAAACAAAACAAAAAGTTGGAGGATCAGTTTAAGTACCAAGATTTTTAATCACATAAACAATCAGAGAAAGTTTTCCAGCTCAGAGATGTTTATTTTTAAAGGCTCAGTATCACTCAAGGCCATTAGCAACGGAGTATGTACTGACCATGCCAGCAGGTCAGGATATAATTTGCAATGACATATCATGTTTTGCTTAGGAGTGAGACACCGCTCTTAACCGTAACACAGAAGAGTTAACACTGCAAGATTTTTGTCTGTAAAGAAAGTGAAACTGAGGAAAAAATAAAACATTCTGAAAGTAAATAAGTACTGAAGATGGCTAAGCAGTAGGACATACCAATATAAGCATTAGAAGATCTTGGTATTTTCTGAATGACATGAAAATCTGTTTCTTCATAGAATTAAGGAGAAATGAAGCAACAGGACAGCGAAAAACTGTCTGCCACTGCCTAGCAACATGATCAAGCAAGAATTACTTTCACTCACAAAACAGAATAGAGAGTGGGTGAAAGGAGTGGGGGGGAAAATCCACCCATGTGGTTAAGAAGCCTTCATCCAGTTATGTATTTTGAGAAAACTTTCTTGAATAAGTAAAATCATTCAATAAATTCCCTTCTTCTGAATAACTAATTCCTTGAATTTCACTGATTTCCTTACTTTTAATCAGGATGATGTCCATACAAATCCTGTATGAATAAGATTTGGAATCCGTTGATGGAATTAGTTAGTATAGGTGTAAAACAAGCACCAAGTGAGCTGCAGATTGAAGTGGATAAGGGAACGTTGCTTTTCTGTATAAAACAGAATCACTATCGTTTACAGAAAGTTTACATGAATCTTCTCAGACGCGTTAACACATTATTCAACTTCACTATTCAACACCACTACTGTACCTCTCCAACATCATCTAATACAGAAGAGAATCTATATTATATTTTTAAAATCCAAAGCTGTTTATGCAAGCACTCAGAATTACCACATTAGTGCTGAGAAGGCATTTCTGCATACCTTTGCTTTCCTTTCTCATCCATATTTTGATCCTGTATAAGGTCTCGACGTGTTCGCTCTTTGGAGGTAGCAACAACAGAGGATGGCAACGCTGGCTACAAGGGAAAACAAGCTCCTTATTTCACATTCAAGTTAAGAGTGCTTCTTCCTGCATAGCTCACCTTTGTCATGCGTTACCTTTTTAACATCATCATCCTCTGCGTCGCTTTCATGGCGTGATTCTCTTCTGGTCCGACGTTCTCCACCCAGCCTGAAAAAATAAAAGTAGCGTTACTGGCCATCAAAAAAATAAAGACAGTAACTGTTCTAATGCAAGAAAAATATTAATCAGCACATCTACTCGGAAGGACTAACAACTCCAACAAAATCTCTCCATCACTCTGAAGATAAACGCATAACCAATACTTTTTTTTTTAATATATATATACACACAGAATCTACTCTTGGTAAAAATCAGTGTGGCAAGTGAGAGAATGCATGACCAAGTAAAACAGAACATTGTGTTGGTATCATATTTAAAGTCTTAGATCATCTTTGGATTGTCTTCACTGATTTTAACATTTGTCTCTACTTTTTCAGAATCTTAAAAATGGTTATATCCTTAACAGCAAACTGGAATACCTTAAATACATAAAGATTTGTAAATCAATATGTTTTTTCATATTACCTACCTAAATTACCTGAGTGGCTACAAAAAAAGTTAGGCATCAGAGCACTTGAAAGAATCAAGGTTCCAATCAAAAATAGCAAGATAGCAAGCTAAATATAGCTTATTTTCAGCTCTCAATCCCAGCTTTGTGGCATAGCACCTAACTATCAAAGATGCCAACTTCACAGGATGCATGTGAAAGCTAGTCCCGCTTCCCTCCAAAAAGGCACAGTCGTGTATAATTGTTCTGGGAACAGAGTTCACTACAACCAGATCCACAGCTGATGAATCTGCATTGAAATGCAAAAACTTGAAATCTAATTCTATTGTCACATTATGCATTCAGGTCTCAGCTATACTTCTATCTACTTAGGTCTGTTGTAAAACAAGTCTGGCTACTAGGCAGGATATGATGCTGCAAACTATATACCAAATAAAAAAAACTGCAAGGATCTTTATCAGATTTTTAAAATTTGATGACTGATTCCATAAATGTATTCAGAAAATACTTTTGAATACTATAGTTTGCAAAAAAAGATCTGGCAGGTGCATGTAGAGTTATCTGCAAGACTGAAAAGAGCTTTTTTTTTCTTCCTTTTTTTTTAAACCAACTGAGCTCCAAGTATACCAGTGAAATGTGCTCACAATTACAATGAGTGAATAGGATTTTAACATTTGTGATTTTGTATCCATCAAAAAATGCATAATTATTTTTCCTCCAGAGACTTCCTGCTTCAAGTGATACAAAAGACAGCATGATCCTTTAAATCCACCATAGAAATGAGTTTAATATTTATTCTACCTCATTCTAGTATTTTATACCTATTCTAACTGAAGCAGACTCCAGCATACAAAAAAATACAGTGCTATAAAGTATGCAAAAAAAAAAAATCATCAGTCAAATGCTGTCACTAAAAAGTATTTCCAGCAGGCCTTGAACATGTGAACTCTAAAGACAGTTACCACAGATATTAGTAATCAACAATAACTGAACTATTAAAAATTATAAAACTTCTACTCTGACAGAGAAAGTTATTTCCATCAATGTTTGCACCTACCTATTGATTGCACCTTCAAGATCCCTCTGCTTGGCTGGGGGTCCTCCTCCACTATCCGAGAATCCACGCCTACAAAGAAACCACTTGTGATCTCAGAACAGGTCAGGCTAATCCAAAGTATAGCACAGGTCCACCTTTAGCCTGTACAATCAAACTGTCTTTTTTTCTTTGTGGCAGTGATATAACATGGATTGTTACTTGAAAATACTGCCATTTTCCTGTTATTATAACAGTAGAGCAGGTACACATACTGTTTGCATGCCCACTCATTTAAACCTGAGCTTTTGTCCCCGTTTGAACAAACTGTTGCAGTCAAAGAAGCTCTCCCATCAGATTCCAATGTTCGTATTAAAAAAAAAAACACAAGATGCATTAAATCCTAACCAACAGATTAATATTGCAATTAAACAAACATTCACTCAAAAAGATTTAAAATACAACCACCTTTTTGTTCTATTGGTGAACAGGTATGAGACCACGACACACTAATGCTTCTTACTTCTATTTGTTTGACAGAGTAACAGATTTTTGGTTGCAGTAAAAACTGTTTAAAACTCCCGCCAACTTCAATCCTTTCTGTTCCATCTGAAATACCCAATATCCCAATGTCCAAAAGATTTGAGTTTGAACCAATACAAAGCAAAAAGGTCTCCGACACTATTTCCTCCTCTCCCCAAATGTGAAACTAAGTTATTTCTTCCTGCCCACCACCTCAATTTCCAGTCTATCACAAATTACCAATCTATCACAGAGTGCTATAACTTTGAATGAGAAGAAGCTTTAAACTAGGCCGTGACATAACCCCCACTGCCCTCTCAGGCTGCCCCTGCTGCCTCCGCACAGCACAAGGTCCCGGCGGGGCTTGCAGCAGCAAGGCGACCGAGAAGGGGAGCGCGGGTGACCGACCCCGAGCGCCGCGCCGCCTTACCTTAGCAATAAGCTCCCGCGCCCTCTACCTCCACCGGGGCCTGAGAGGGCGAGCAGTCTGCTCTGAGGGGGCCTGCGGAGAGAGCGCGAGCCCTTAGCCCAGAGCCCCGGCCCGCGCCGCGCCCGCCCGCCCGGC
>JAWLRI010000215.1:3592077-3627487 GCA_034781795.1 Crypturellus tataupa
TCCAGGTCATTGATGAATAAATTGAACAGGACTGGACCAAGGACTGACCCCTGGGGGACCCCACTCAACACAGGCCTATTGAATATAAGTTTGAGATCCTGTGTACTCCTACATATACTCTATAGAAAAATATCAGGACATTGATCTTCAAGCTTATTTAGGATGTTACTGGTTTGATGTTTAACCAAAAAGAAAATAATGGTGTTGAAGAGTAGGGAGAGTTGCCTCCTGCTCCTGGGAAAGCTGGTGCAGGGCAGCAGATGGCATGCAGCAAAGGGTTTTGGTGCTGAATCTGCTCTGGGTCAGGTGGTGGAGGGGATGAGGCAGGGTTTGTAGCTTGGGTTTGAGCATGCAGACATTTCCATGTGAGGTCTAGGGAACAGGTTTAAACTGATGTTTGCTTTTGCTCTGTAATGGAGTAAATGTGCTTGCACTGCTGCCTGCAGCTGGGAAGTGCATTAGCAAGCTGCTTTTTACTGTGCTTCAGCAGAAATACACTACCTGATTGTAACAGCATGTATGGATTCAGCACATACTAGTGCATCAAATGTGGATGCGAAATTAGAAGCTTGGGAACTATGCCAACAAGGAACTTAATTAAACAGACAATATAATTATACAGCTGTTACAGATATCCCTGTAAAGGACAATTTACCCAGGAAGCTTCAAATACAAACTGCAGTTCCTTTTCTGTTTATACCTCTTGAATAGAAGGTAATATGGATTAATCTTGCAGTTTTCAGTGTTGTGGAAAACATTTGTTCCTCTTTTTTTGTCATTCCCTTGGCTTGTATGCATATTCATTTAATTGCTTTCAGTGGAAAAGAGGCCACTGAAGTGGCAGATAAAACACTAAAGTATAAACATGTTTAAAAGTTCACAATATGATAAACCGGAGCCTTATACCAAGGCTATATACCCAAGTACAGTTTGTAAAAATGAGTCTTATGGCCTCTGATTCCTTTCTGATGCAGGCTGCCTGCAATCAGAGAAGGCTCAGGTGATAGTCTGAGTGTTCAGACATAGGATGGGTTCTTGGGATTTAAACTCTTGCAAGTTAAGGAAAAAGTGTCCATTTGCTGTATGTCTCACCATGAAAAATTGTTCATCTGTGTTCATTCTTCCACTTAAGGACAGTAGAAAGCCCTCTTTTCCAACACATCTTTCACCTCTTCCAGAAAGGTGTGAAGTGGCACATATGTATCCTGCTGAAAATAGTGGACCATCTGTCATGTTAAAATTGTAGCCAAGAAGGCATTTGGACAAGTCTTGATGAGAGGGTACCCTGAGATGGAAAGATAGATAATATTACAGGATCACACAGCTAAAGCTACTCTCCTAAAATAAAGGTTGATCTGATCCCACTGTACCAGTTGCAAGAAAAGAGAGAAGGAGAGGGACAATTTTGAATCTTCTAGTAATGAGTGCTAGTGGTATTTAAAAGGGTATTATCCTTCTAGCTTGGAGGCAATTGATCCAAACTGTATCCAAATGTAATCCTCTGAATAAGCAAAATCCACATATTTCTCACGGTTTATTCCCTCTTCTGCCTCCTGGATTAGGGAAAGAAAGTATCTGAGGGCAATCAAGGCTTAATCAAACTGACTAAGATAATGCAGCATTTAATCATTAGGCTGAAGGGACAAATGAAATAAGAATACACAATTAGATTAAAAAGTGGTTGAAATTCTGGCAAAGATGTTCAAATATTCTTTGCTATGTATAAGGATTCCAGCTGCCATTAATTTAGCTGCATTATCTTTCCATTGCAGATGTTTAGGCATCAGTTTTCTAAATGATAGAGAATAAAAACCTTCCTACTAGAGGAAAAACAACTGTTATCATAACAAAAATAATTCTCTTATTTTTAATAATATAATTACATTATATTATTAATTATATATTAATAAATATTTAAATAAAATATATAATATAAAATAATATATAGTAAATAATAAAATTAACAATAAATTAAATATAATTTAATAATAATAAAATAATAATATAAAATATAATTATAATTTTAATAAGTGTAATAAGAGCTTTTCATTCTGAAATATATGGCAGAGTAGCAAAAGTAGAAAAATTTCCCAAAGATTTTTAAAGAAGAACACAATAACCCAAACCAATGCGTTTCTAGCTATGTTGCCTCAGAGCAGAAAACATGAATACTTCTGCTAGTAACTTAAGCTGTCGTGGGACTTCTGCTGTTGTAATAGGAGAACAGCATTTACAGTTTAATATAAAGTTAGGAAAATATCGTAAATGAAAGTCTAGCAAAAACTTCTAGGTTTCACTTTGCTGCACTGAGATCTTTATGTTCAGACTTGCAAAAGAGAGACTATCTAAGAGAAAGGTTCTCTCCTGTAATCTGTCAATCACTGTCCTCACTCCCGCAAACCTTCAAGATGTGTTTAACTGATTAAACATGAGTCGGTGGCACTTATGCCAAGCCAGGCGCTGGAGTGAGGCCAAGGAAGTCAGGCTGCAGGTTTGAGCTCCCTTTGCCAGTTAAACTTTTCCTGTGCCAGAATCCACGCGCAGCAGTAGGTACTCGAGCGCTCAGCCGCAGGAGAACATCCCGTGTCTGTGTGGAGAGGCAGTGCGCTGTAAAGCCCACTGGGAGGTGTGGACGCAGAAACAGTGTGTAGAGATGACAGTTCACCCTGGCAGAAGGAATCCAACCTTTGACTTTCTGCTCTCTGAGGCCTTCTCTGCAGGCCATGGGCTGTGCCTTGGAGACCTGCGAGCTCCCTCAGGGCATGATGGAGGATATCCATTTTTTTTCCAAATGGTACCATGTACATTATTTCTTCTGGAGAAGAGGCTCAGAGGAGACCTTGCTGCTGTACAACTTCCTGAAAGGGAGAGAAGGAACACATGTTTATTTTTTAGTTCCAACTTCTAAAGAGTATGCTTTTAAAATTATGCTTCTGCATTTCTCTCTAATTTCTGTGTTGGTGTTCCGCTTTGATCTTGCATTTGTTTTTAGAGTACCTAATGGAAATAATGAAGGAAATAAAATCCACAAAGAGCCACTTGATGTTACGTGGAAGGGTCTGCTATATATTTTGTGTGACTCTTTGCACACAGTAAAATTCACATTGAGTGCAATGGTGTTAGCAGTCTGCCTTGCAAGCACATCAAAGAGTTCATTTCTGAAAAGTGACCTACTTTTATGCATTTGAATCAAATTAATTTCCAGCTTAAAATTTGCCTAGAGACACTGGCTGCTATCATGCTTCAATTTGCTTCATGCTAGATTTTAACAAGCAGGAGTCAAACCAAATCTGCAATAGGCCATGTGGGAATTAGAAACTAACACTTAGGCAAATACCGGCTAAGATTCATCCCTAATGCCTGTGCTAAGTAGTCCAAGAGTTGTGGAAGCTGCCTGAAAACCTTTAAAACACTGAAAAATTTTTGAGTATTTTCACTTGGCCACAAAACTACCTTGTTATATATCTGAACCAAAGAATTGGGGTTTTATTGTTGTTTTTGTAGTTATTAGTATTATGCTGTCCTAAAAGTTGCTTTCAGTTTCTCACAGAAAGAAATATCTTTCTGATTCGCATGAGTTACCAGCAAACTTGGTGATGAGATGCACTGACATTTTAGTTCCCTCCAAAGGCAATCAGTAAAACTTAGGTGACTCTGAAAAAGGTCACATTTTCCCTTCAGCAGAACAGTTTTACCTCTCTTTTATAGTTTAAGGTGTTTTATGTGCCAGATGAACAACAACTTCTGGATGTATGTAAGAGACATATATATCTTATATGGTATGCAGTTTCAAGGCAAAATGTTCATTGGAGTTGTATTAGATCTTATAAATTTTATCTTAATGTCTAATCTTTGCAATTTTTAATATATTTTAAACATTTACTTCTGTATGATAACTCTCTGTCACTGAATCACTTCTATCATGTGTTTATCACAAAATTAAAACAATTGACTTAAAGCTATTTGGAGTGAAAAAGGGCAAGTGCGTAATGCTTAGCTGAGGAGCTAAGCAACATGCCAAAGCATAAAACAGTCAATTCCTGGCTGCAGATCATAATTTTATCCATTTACCTTTTGTCACTCCCAATTTAATAAACAATTCTGTAAATACTTGAATGTAAGAGTGTCATTTATAGATTGATTCCTGTGTATGGATACATGTTACTGGAGGAAGAAATTGATTAACTTCAAGACAGTTATCAGTGCAAAACTGACTGGGGAGGAAGTTGCTGGTGAGCTTAGCATTCCTATTGTATTTTAGAAGAAACTGCCTCTAAAAGTAGCATAGTTGTCTATTTAACTATAAATGACAGTGTTTACCTTGAGATATGTTTTCTGATCAGGTCTCCAGTAACTTGAGAGGTTTTAAGTTTGATGGAGTAACAGGCAGGATATAAGCCAGTTATAAATGAGTGTAGACTTAGATCTGCCTAAATTTATATCACGGATTACACCATGAGACCATATCAGTATCTGCAGGTCAACTGCTTGTGAAGCTCCACAGCCTGCCCGGTTGCCTTGTTTGCTTGGGAAAGGCAATGATAATGTATTTGCTCCATCTTCATTTCTATAACATAATTCTCCATGTTTTTTCTTGTAGACTAATCCATTCCTTTGCACTGCCAGTCTAGAGCCGGTTCCTTTCTCACAGTTAGACTGGATGGGGAATGAGAATGAAGGGGCTGTTCTAAACCTTCTGTTTTTTCCTCAGAATGACTGAGAGGTTTGCATGAGTCTTGTTTAGGTCTTTTCCAAACAATGAAATGAAAGCTCTTGGATCCTCCTGGATCTGAACACATCATGGCTTCTTGTTCTCTGGACTTAACTCAGTTATGCAGAGGAAGTTAATGGTTACAGAAGGGAGTCTGAGTGCAGAACAGCCGAGTTAGAGTCCAAGTTCAGTCTCTGAAGCTGAGCAGGAAGAAACACAGCCCGCAGTTTAAATAAAAAACTCCAGGACAATTTTATTTTCAGCACATCAGTGCATCTTTCTTCTAAATTCCCTCACAGCAGGTTACATGAGTATATTGACCCATTTGTCAGCGCACTTGGGAGTAAGTTCCTTGTCTTCTGCTGTGCTGTGCAGTTTGCAACACTGAGCACTCAATGTTGCACAACCCCACAAGTGTGAAAAGGAGTTTTTGGGTAGAGAATAGTGGCAAAGAAGGATAAGCACTGCAGTGTAATAGGGGTGTTGTAATGCAGCAATATAAAGGACTTTGATGAAAATGAGCTTCAAAAGGAAAGAACTCAGTCTGCCCAGGAAAGAGGCCATGGTAGTTGTGGCTGCCCTGCTTGGAGCAGGTGCTGAGATCAGCCCTGCACTGGCACATGGTCAGGCTCCTGGGTGGGTATCTTTTCTATGCAGTTCCTCTTCCTAGTGTTTTACATATGTCAAAAGCTATCCTTAAGTCTTGTTACTTCTGAACTAGCGTGAGGAGTTCTCTAGCAGTTACTGACAGTAAAATCTCAAGATACAAGGGCCAACAAGAGAGTCACATCCTCAATATAAGAATTTATTTCTGAACATAAAAGTTAACTGCAGAAGACATGTGTCTAAAAGTTTTTCCCCCTTTGGCCTTGTATCAATGGTAAACAGTTCTGTTTTGCTTTCCCATGCAGAAAATCTCCTAACCTCGGAATATATAGTTAGAAATATGAGTTTTGTGCGAACACTACCACAGTCAAAGGAAAAATAGTTACTTCTGTTTATTTAGCTTCTTTAATTTGCTGGCTAACATTTCTTAGCCACACTCAGACTCCAAGGTTCGTTTGCAGTCTTAAAACACATTGCATATTTTTGTATGAGTGACTGTATTTTATTATTTTATGAAAAGTCTGGAGGTTTTAAGGACTCTTTTTATAATAAAAACAAAAAAAAGTCAGGAAGGGGATTTCACTATAAAAAGCCCAAATGAAGATAAACTATTTGGAGTTTACATATTTTCTAATTTTCTTCTTCTGTCTTCTTTCTATCTTCTAATTTAGCTGAAAACTTTGACATTTTTGACATTCTTTTACTTGTCCTGAACTTGTTCCTTTTTTTCCTCTTTACCTTAGATGCTGAAAATACCTTAGGACTTTATTTGACCCAGGAAATAACATTCAGTCCCCCAACCCATTCTTAAAACGCTCTGTGCTGTCTGTTGCTCTTCACTTTGACAGCTCTAAGTCGACATTTGGTAGTCATGGAACTAAGTGAGAGCTGGTAATCAAATTTTGGGATCACAAGATTGATCTCATGACCCTTGCTTTAATAACCTTTCCTATGTGAAGTTATGTTGCAGATACTGGTCATTGGATACTGGTCTAGCTGACATAGTTGCACTTTTCTGACAACTCATGTAAAGTATGTAGAAAGAAGTAACTTCATAATGATTTTTGCTTTACTACTTTAAATCATGTTATATTCATTACCTAATGCTGATGCCAGTGTTATTTTTTGATGTTAGAGACTCACTATTTCCATAATCTTTCTGGATAAACGTAGGTAGTGTGACTTTCACCGGCACAGTTCCTTGGAGGAGGATTGCAGGATTAATCCCTGAGGAAGTGCTGTGTTTGTTTATAGTACATAAAAGTCAGCGACACTCTGAAACATAAGCGCATTTTGGGATTAGCCATGCTAATGAACTAGGAAGCTGAATCCAGTCCAATGAAGGAGAGCTGAGTGAAAATAAGGACAAAGATGAAGCTGGTTTGTAGGAAGGGAGAAAAGGAGAAGGTCTGTGAGTAAGACTAAGGAACTAGTTAAGGAGGAGTGGTTTGCTTCTGTTTTTTTTTTTTTGTTGTTGTTCTACTTTGCTTCACCAGTGGAAATCATCTGGTTTTCTACAGTGAAGAGAGAATGATGTGGCTTTTTGCTTGAACTCAGTTCTACAAGGGAAGCCAAGGATGAACTTGAACAGTTATATTTGATTGAAAACTCAAGGCAATGTTCTTCTGCTTAACTCACACTGTGTAATTTGGGTTAAGAAATCCTCTCCATCCCCAATTCTGCAGTCCTTGTGTCCCTGTTCCCCTCCTAAGCTAGTGGAGCTAAATTAAAATGACCTCTTGTAGGCAAGATACAATGTGCTTTCAGGGGAACAGTGTTCATTTTGACTTGATTTGTCATAGTGCTACTTTTATGAAAGGGTGCTCTTTTTTAACAGCTTTTCATTTAATCTAGACTTTGATTTGTTTGTATCTGTTACAGTCTGTTTCCCTCTACATTTCTTATGCAGCTCTAAATTTGAGAGAGAGCCATTATCCTGACATTTTATTTGGGCTGGATTTTGAATAAATGTAATTAGGCTTTATCACCCTTCTGTTAGACAGTCAACATAAAGTTATTTCTTTTCTTTTTGGTATAAAAAGCTCTTTTAAAATGGTTTCTTTTTAATTACTCCTGAAGATATTCGTATTTGAATAAGGCTGCAAATGTCAAGCCTCAATGAGTCAGGGCTAAAATGTTAAAAAGTAAACTATTGCCCGAGTGTCTCGCTCTGCCCAATCCTGGGGGAGCCAAGAAGTTGCTTTTAGATGCTGAGCACTTTTGTCCAACATAGAGCCAGGGAAAGCTCAAATTGCCTAGTGCTTAGCAGCATGATCCCATACCAGGCAGCCTGAATTAACCAAAATTATGCCTAAATCTCCAAACCAAAGAGACTTTTCCCCAAATTAAATAGCTTATTATAGTTGATGGTTTCATTTTAGAAAAGTAAAGCCAAAGTCAACTTGAATTTCATATCTCAGTCTCACATTTTTATCTATTGGAGGTATGAATTAAATTAATAATGGTTACCCATGTAGGCAGATGTCTGCATGGAGAGGGATCAGTGCAAAGCACATAGTAATGAAACTATAGAGCTATAAAGGTTTGCTTAGGTATGTTGGCCTGTGGTGCCTCTGTTTAATATTTTCTTCTCCTTCTTATCTCTCCTCCCTTGAGCAGCACTGTGGTAAGTTAATTGGAATTCATTTTTACTAGGAAAACAGATGGATTGAGCTGTGGCAAGTGAGGGAGAGCACCAGACCACAGCCCTGATTTTTATAAAATGCTTTAGTTTCTAATGCTTCTATTTCTAGAGTGCTGTGGTGTTATTTAAACTCATGGAGGCAGCCTGATCCTTCCTTTAGTCTTTAATTCTTCCTCCTTCTATCCACCTTCTTCTTCAAACACCAGTGGTCAGGTGCTTCTACCAACTGACTCTGTGTTTTGCTGTCAAGGTCCTGAGGGAGAAAAAGCACAGGGCTGTTCTGCAAGAGGGTAATAATACTATCTAGCTTAAACAGGTCTAACAGAATTTGCAGGCTCAAACCCTGTAAACTGCTGTATTAGTCCATTTTATTGTTTTTCCTGGAGATTTTTCTCTCAAGTGGATCAGATGGCAAAGGGTTGGCCAGGTGGGATGAAGCTGGAGTACCTGACAAAGGAAAACAGCCTTTTATTTCACTTGCATCTGTACTTCCACGTCCCTGATATTTTTCATGCCTGACCGTCAGCTGAGGAAGGTTAAGCTCATGCAAAGTCACTGCACTGTGCAGTAGAGAAATCCACATTTAGCATTAACCCAGCTTGTTCTGTGGATACAGGACTCTTCATATTGCAACCTAGAACTGAGCACTAATTTCAGCTCCTTTGTCACTGCTGTGACTGCCCCTCCTCACAGAGTCTGGCTTGTGGAGACACCTGCTTGGGGTTATATCCTGCCCTGTGGGCCTGTGCTAGCAACCACCCTAGCTCACCTCTGCAGTCTCTGTACATACCTCTGAACAGAAACCTGTTCTTTCAGAGCTGAAGTCCCAATTGTCTTCTATACCTGCAGAATGCAACATGGAAAGCCTGGGCTCTTGTCTAGACTGTAATCTGAGTAAGCTTGAAGGACAAGAGCTCACGTCCTGAAGCTTAAGACAGTCATCTGTGAATGGAAAAATATAGCATCCCTTCCCTGGGAAAGCTATTTTCACAAAATTTTCTGAGTAAATGATGTAATATCTGTAATTTTCCTAGCAAAACTGTGGCAAAATACTTGGGGAAAAGGGGCCTTGGGGGAATGCTGATTCAGCATGAATTCTGGATAACCTGAGTGAAGCAAACCCAAACAGTCTCAACATATGAAGAGCCTTTCTTTAAAAACAGGTTGTCTCAGAGGACACCGATTCCAACATAGGATGTTCCTTTGTGTGGAGCTGTGCAATTACTCCCTCAGTGAGGACTGCCACCCTTAAAAACCATGTACTTTGCTGATTTGAGAAGTTACGGAAAAAAGAAATCTTTAAATAGAAAGTTAACTTGCTTTGTTACTGCACCATGTAGCCAGATACAGCTCTTTGTTTTCCCAAATGCCTATGTTACCAATAGTTCTCCAACATATTTTAGTGTTTGCTGTATATACACCTCTTGAAGGCATATTGTTATAAGTACATAGAATGTCAGTATTTTTTGGAGAGGTATATTATGGTTTTTATCTACAGTTCTTACTGTAAACATTTTTCCAGCAGTGAGTTATTTTTATATCTTTTATACTTCAGTCTTTCCATTTTCTCTTATAAAATTTTAACAAGAGAACTGCTACTCACTGTAATACATTGATGCTGGACGCCAACATAAAACCATTTTACTACTCACTGTTCTGTTTGTGAGCCTGTGACATTCACATTGGATGCTCCTGTTGAGGTCTTGCTGACCTGCTATTTGGCTGGATTTGTTTTAGTGCTTCTCTGTTCTAGGCACAGTTGCCACTTCTATGAGCTTATCTGGCATAAATTTGTTTCCTAAACATATGTCATGGAATTTGTTTTACAAGTGCTTGAATAGCAAACAAATTAAATGACAGTGTATTCTATTGCTATTTAGCCCTTTAACAAACATCAAGGCATGTACACATTTGTTAAGAGTACTTGTATATCTAAATTTGAATCATAATTTTTGTGTTGGATAACATCAAGCCTAAACATAAATCCTTTACAAGATTACTAAAATGCTGAACTATAAAATGAATTACAAAAGCAGCCATTTTCTGACACCTAACTATTGAATGAATCCTACCTTATTTAATGTAGGGTATATTGATCTTTTGTAGTGCTAATTATTAAATAAGGTATTTTTTAGGTGGTGCTATTTCAAATATCTTTTCACATTTTGTTACATCTACTCAATTATCTTCTTCAATCACTCTTGTAGTCTTATATAAAAATTAATGTTTTGTTTGAGCCCTCTCTTCCATAAAGTCATTTTGGGTGACATGAATCATGTTTTAGTCTTTATTAATTGAATCTCATATCTGTTTTTCTTTATTCTGCCTTGTTTTAATGTCAGTTTAGCAAACCTATAATTACTTGGGTAAGATCACTTACCCTTGTTGAGTACCAGCTCAGCTCTAGCATCCTTCCAGGCTTTTTGGAACATCCTTCAAATTCCAGAGCTAGAACTATGCTCATCTAGGTCTTTGTGCATGCAGATTAGCAAAGTCTCATAATCTAAAAATTATTTATACCGTATAGAAAACTTCTATAGGGTTACTAATGAAAAAACATCACTTCAGGATCTTATTTTCAGTACCTCATTCTGCTTTCTTTTAAACCGATAACACATTAACACTTTTGCCTTTTCATGTTATTAAAAACATTGAAAATCCATATAGGGGCGAGGCTTGACCATTATCACGGTATCTTTTGTTACAAATATACTTTAAAAAGCTTTCATTCTACTTTTCTTTAGCTCTGGTAACATTTTTTTCCCCCCAAACGCCTCTAGCTTTTGAAAGCAATTTTCTTGCTTTGTTTACTCCTATGTCACGTGTATTTATTTATTATTTTTATTATGTAACATCTGTCTTCATTGGATATCTTCTTTCTCTTCTAAACTGTCCCCACCATTTAGTCACATCTCTGAATTTTTATTTTGATTGTCATAACAGCCAGATACATGTTTCAAGTTTATGAATTCTCTTAGACAGCTGAGGTCTGCTATGATCACTGGATGTGACCTGCACATATGGTCTTGCCCCAGGTCTCATTCATCTGTTGTCAGTCTGTGGAGGGAGGCAAGAAAGGCTGCAACCAGAGGTTACGGCAAAGTCATTGAGAGTTCACATTGGTACAGAGAGCTGTTTTTAAGGCTTTGTGCGTAGAAGGGGATTGTTTGAAGCGTGTAATTTAAGGTGTCTGAAGAGTATCAGTTTTTGACATCACCTCATGACTTTCATGTCTCCAAACGCTGTGGTGTGGTTGACATCTCCAGAATGTACTAAGTCAACAGTGAAATAAGCAATTATGTTCCCTTCATCTTTTATGTAATTCAAAAAAAAAAAAAATAATAGCTCATTTTAGGCAGAGAACTTATTTTTGCTCTTGAACTAAGCAAATGATTTGCCTTCTATAATAAGCTTTATTGTTTTGGACAAATTTCTAAATGACTCCCACTTAGACTACTGCTAAAACAAAACCCAGACATGAATGTAGTAATTTGTCCTCCTCCAAGTACTCTCTCCACCCTCTGAATCTTCCTGAATGAAGTGGTACTTTCTTTCCCCAAATTTACATCTGTTTTCCAGAATTGGCAAGCCAGACAGAATTCAGTCTTTATAGATTGTACATGAGAATACTGATGTAGACTTAAGACTTCAATAGATTTAGTAAAAATGGTTGAACCTGCTTGGATTTCCTAATGAGCCAAAGCTTCTCTGCTAAATATGAGCCGATAAATGCTTGCTAGCAGGAGTAGAACAGGAACATATCGCCAGGAAAATTGTGGCTGCTGAGTATATACAGGTATTTTATAGTTATCAATGTTTTATTGCAAGCCAACTCGTTCCCTTTTCACCACACAGAAGGGATAGCCCACAGACAACAGCCCCTCAACTTCAGAGCAGCAACTTGGTGCCTGCCCATCTCTGGCAGTACCTTTTATGGAAAGGCGAAGGGGGAGATCGTGATTATAGCTGTAGGAATAGCTGTAGGAATAATATAGATAATACCAAATTTCCATGTAAGAATATAATTGCAGGGCATAAACCTGTTTCTGAGAGCTAGCATGGTTGCAATAGCTTGGGTGGCTTGTGTAAAGGCCCCTTTGCTCTTGTTCCCTCAGCATGGGGAAAGATGCTGTCCTGTTTGGGTCTGTTAGCTCATGGTCCACTGCAGCTATGGGAGCAGCGCCTGTGGCACAGCCTTACTCTGATGCCTATTTTTTAAAACCTCTTCAGCTCCCCTTAAAGGATCATAAAATGTCATGAGATCAGACCATAATCTCTTGCACTAAAAGGTTTGCCTTTAAACTAAATCTTGACCTGTGTTTTAGGATCGCAGCTGCTTCCACCAGCCAGTGATGAACACAGTAGTATTCTTAGGGGAAGAGTGGGGTTATTTACTCTGGCAAACCCTAGCACAAATGACGGCTGACTATTTTTCCTACTATAAAAGAAAGTAAAGCTTCTTCAGAGAGTGTTTCAAAGCATATAATTACTCGTCTTTTTTTGAGTTGCCTTTCAGAGGAATCTGTCTTTTTTATATGGGGAGTTGAAGGAGCTAAACATAAAGAAATACTGAAATATACTGTATCTTAGCGCTGGGTAATTACCAAGTGATTTTCATTTGTAGTACTGACTTCAAAGAGTCTTCCTCGTTTTACAGCTAGTATCACAGAAACAGAGCTTTGTAGTTTTATGAACTTTTTTCTCCTAGTTAAATTAATACTTTGTATTATTGAGTTGGGCTTTTGAATTCCTTTGGTATCAATTTTAATGAAGAAGTTTAATTCAAATTAGCTGAAAAGGAATGCTTTCATTTGAACATTTTGTTGCACTTTTATTAATGCTGTGTTCTTAGAGGCTCTACCTTAGCAGAGGTTGTAAACATTTACAGTACACATCTCAGAATTAGCATAACTGGAGTGGAAGTAATTTTTCATTTTTATCACCCTCTGCCATGCTTCACTTAAGAGCAGTCTGTTCAGCGCAGCCTTGATGGATGAAGCAACACACTTGTAAATAACAGACATTTATATTGCTTGCTGATCAGGAAAGAAGCACATCATTGGCACAGCCAGCTATCCATAACAGCTTTAGGACTTTGCTAATGCTCTCAGATCAGTTTTTCAGTTTGGGTCTAGAATGCTTTATTTACAAAATGCTGGAAAATACCAGGGCTATTAAAAGACACCAAATTTAATTTTAATTTTGAATTTTCTGCTTTTTTTGACTTTCTATTAAAAGTATTTTCATGTCTACAAAACATTGTGAGAAAGCTTTGCTAGAAATAAATTTGAATCCAATTGCTAACTTTGCATTTCAAACTCATCAATATGTATTTGTACTTCCAACAACCTCTATCAGTTGTCTTGCCCAGTGAGAGAGAAATCTAGAGGTCTCTAATCTATTCATGAAAGCTGAGGTCTCCCAGACTTGTTGACTAACTATAGATTACTAAAATGCATACTCAGCAGTCTAATATATAAGGGGTAACTTTCAGGCATGTTGAACATCCTTGTGTTTTCATTGACTGCTAAATAAGGAGAAACTATTGACTGAAATATACTGAAATATACTGATTAAGCAGTTAAAAAAAAGGAAAATGTTATATAAAACTAATATTTTCTAGCTTATGAATTAGGAGAGAAAACAGAAAAGTTATGAAACATGTATATACAAAATCTCATGACTAAGTCATGTCATAGCTGACCCCCTAAGGGAGGATTGTCTAGCCAATATCCAGCTGTCATTTGAGCTTGATATGGTGATCCCATAGCCTTAATATGTTTCCCCTTAGAATATGGACCGTATCTCTCTAACGCATTCCTAGAGAAATGTAAAGAAATGATGATCTCTCCCTTCAATGGGTCTTCTGGACTGTGAGAGTTTAGCTCATGGTTTCAGTGAGTCTTACAAAGGAAGTGAGTAGCTGTAACTCCCGAAGATGTTCAAATACTTGAGGATATGAGGTATATCAACAAAATATTGAAGACTTATTCAGTATTAGACATCAAATTTGTCATGTTGGTAAGCAGAGTCATTGAACGGCCCTCAGCTTTGTTTCTAGGTCCTCTTTAAGGAACCTAGTTCTCTTCCTGCAGGGAGTCCAGAAGAGGCTGTAAGGGAGATTGGCTATTTCTACAAGATTGGTGGTCAAAGGAATAGGGTCTGGGTGCCAGTGGGTAGTGATGGAAATGGGGAAACCTATAAATTCTTGGTGTTCATTTAACCTGCAATACTAAGCAATGGGCTGGATTGAAACCAAGGCCAAATCTGTGTTTATTCTTGACTTGTCGGAACAATTGACCTGATTGACAGTTTGCTTTCTTTGCACCAGCTTGTGTCTCTTTTCACTTGATGGTGATACATCTGTGGGGCTTTAAGATTCCTCCTCCCAGGCAGCACAACCAATGCGCATGCATATAAATACTCCATGGCCTGTTTCGTAACTTCATGTACTCTTATGGTGTGTTTTGGGAGGCTATCATGGTGACGACTCACTCTTCTCAAGAAGGATGGAAGTGATATACCAGAATGCAACTGTAGTGGATTTTTATGCTCCTCTGTTACTTTCTACTGACTTTCAGGAACAGTAAGGGTACTTATTTGTTTTCAGGAATATCTCAGTTTTTTTTTGTTTGTTTATTTCCAACTAAAGTCAGAACTTTTTGTCTTCTAGAATTATATTGACCCAGAATGATTTGCTCCCTTCACTCTGAAGAGTTGTTGTCATCCTCAGAGATTTTTGGTCTCATCGGTCATAGGTGTGAAATTTTCCACTTTGTTAACATATTTTAATCAAAGTCTCTGGACAAAATTTCTGACCTCCTGGGCAGGGGAGATAACCTCCTAATTATGTTATTTGAGTTTGGATTGAGAGCATAGTTTTAAAGCAAATCTGCTCACCTCACTTCCTGTGCTTTGATTCACATGGGTGAAACATTTGGTGAGACTGTCCCAGTGATTCCTTTCTGGGTCTTTTTCATTTTCTTCTGGATGAAACTGAGTTGTGAGATGTGCTTTAGTCACAAATGGTCATTAGTTCAGTGGCCAGGTGAGAGTAAGTCCAAAGTTTACAAACCCAACACCACCCAAAATGTGTGTAGTGCAGGAATTACATTCTTCTCAACAATGGACTGACTTTTCAGATCTATTTTTTCTGGTCTGCCTTATTCTGTAATTGGGCATAGCCCTCATGACTCCATGTTGAGTAAACCTAATACTTGGTCCGCTGAAAGCAATATCCTGTCAATCTAGTCGCGTTTTATTACAAGCACACACAATAGCTGCAAAAATCTATTTGCATATTGGTATTAAAATATAGACACATTTGTGCTGCATCATAAAAACAATGAGGATGTATTTAGTTAAATATTAATAGGTTTAAATATTTAATAGGTATATGTTAATATGAATATTACACTGTCAGTAAGCAGAGTCATTGATACATTCATATCTTTTTCTGTATTTCTCACAGTAACTATTTAAATTTCATTATGATGAGTTTTAAGGTAATGTGATATATTAACCATGGATCATATGAAAATTTGGGGTTCATAATAGTTTTATAATTAATCCATTAAAAATAATTTGGCTATTTATAATGGATTGTTAATTAGCTTGCTAACAGGGCTGTCATTTCCAAACCCGCTGTAGAAGGTGAGTATTAGGTTAGCTCTGTCTCATGGGGCTTCAGGAAGGCTTATCACATCCCTTGTAAAATGTATTACTGTCAGTCTTCTACTTATAAAGACAACTCTTCTCTCTTGTGAATTTTTTAAAGATTATTATTGTGAAAGGTGATGATTTCTGTTATGCCATATCTGCTTTTTGGCACCATTTCCTGGTGCCAAACCAATGACTACCCCCTCCTCCTTCTTGTGGCATTGATTACTGAAAATATTTGAACAAAGAGGAAATAATTGAAGATACTAACTATATACTGGAAAACCTTTGCTGTACCCTGGGTTAGAAATTACCAAATAGCCTTTATAAAGAAGATACATTGATTCTCTCTGACAAGAAAATATTCAAGAAGTGAAGTTACCTTCATTTCATGGAGACAGTCACTGTAGAATATTTTGCCGCCAGTACTGTCACAAAAATTACAGTGAATGTTAATTCACTAATTCACATTTGTTCTGCACAGAGATTAATATATATAGCATAAAAGTAGTTTTCTACATGCTCCCCCCTTCAAAATGACAAAGTGAGATGTTGCCCCTTAAAAGAAGTCATTTTTATTTTCATTATCAGTGTATTTTCCGTTCTCACCTATTTTTTTGATGATGAATATGTATGGTGGCATTGAAGTAGTAGTATTAAAGCAACCTTAATTTGGACTGAACAGAAGTGAGGCAGTCATCAATTTAAATAGTTCTAATTGATGATCCAGGGTTCTTTAGACTTTATGTTCTCATAACGATCATTTAACTGAAATGTAAATACATCATTCTTTGTGTCATAAGCAGACCTTGTGGCAGAATAGATGAAGTGATTAGTGTCATTTCTCTTGCTCCTGTGGTTACTGTCAGGGCTGGCCTGTTCATGGTGTTTGTACTTTGTTATTGTCACGGCTGTTTGAAACTGGGGAAGTTCCTTAAGCAGATATGAATGGATTTGGTTTCAACAGATAAAGTACATTTATTCAAAAGAAATTTAATATATCAGACACTTTAGAAGATGTAGTGCAAAATTACTTCATTTTATAGGGATTAATAAATATAGGGAGTGAAAAGCCAGGAATTTTTGAGCCCGCTTTTTAAGGCTACGTTAGATTTTAAGTTTTGGATTCTTTCCTTAAAAGGAATATTTTTTAGAATTTTATTTTCCTGTTTTGCCTTTATCTTTTAAGAACATGATTGCTTTTAAAATTGCTTTCCCAAAGATTACTATAGTCCTCTAAAATGTGACGTATCCTTGAATTCTTTATGAGTTTCCAAAGAAATAGGCTGAAGCACGTCTTTCATTTTTTTTGTTAATAATAAGCAGAATTAAACACAATGAACTGCAGAGATGTAGAGTCATGAATTCATAGAGCTAAACTTACTGTAAAATTGACTTACAAATGAAAATAAATGTAGGTCTCATACTCTGTTTTTCAAGGAAAAGTCTGCATAATTCCAACCTCACTTGTAATAGAACTATGGTTTTTGTTTTTAAATGAAGGCTAATTAAAATGTGTGGGATAGGATTGCTTATTTTACAGTTTGGCTGAAATCCTTGAAAAAATGACTTAAGCTAGTGAGAGCTCGATGTCCCTTTATCCTTCAGTAATTATGAAATCTGCTCTCTCCAAATCTCAGGCTATTCTTGTGCCAATAAGCCAGGTGGGTTATATTATTGATATTTAAGGTGGAACCACTTTCCCTTTAATTTCTGGTCTATTAAACAAGAGATACAGAGAAATATAAGTTCAATTTGCTTAATATTCTTAAAAGATTAACTGTTGGCATAGATCTGCTTTTAACTTAGTGCAAATTCCTTAGGACTGTTGTTCAACAAACTGAACAGCTCAGTAATAATCTTTATAAATATAGTAAATTAAGATGAGGTGGGAAGGTGGGTCCAAGCCTCTCTTCCCTCAGCACTTGGGCCAAAAATCTCTGCTGGCTTCCTTCATGGCCCCATCGTTAGTGCTTCTTGTGTCCCAGACACAAACACCCGAGTGCCAGCGCTCTCACCTGCCCAGAGATACTGCCCTCCCATCCACATGGTGCCCATGCCGGGAGGTTGTACTGAAACTAAGCACATCTGACTGAGAATTGACTGTTTATATTCTACAGCAAGTCAAATTGCCTTGTTGTCTTTTCAGGCCTTAGATTAAAAGCCTTGCTGGGGACTCAGAGGTTGTATGTAGATCCATGGTAGTCCTCTGCAAAGGAGGACACAAAAATCCTCCTTTTTTAGACTACATTTTATTTACTCTATTTTTCATAGTTACTTAATTTTAATTACATTATTAATCATAAATTGAAATCTTAAATTAGATGCTCCAGTCTTGTCAGCTGTTATGCAATTCCTGCAAGAAAAGGACAGGAGGCTGCATTGTCTAAAAGTATTTTGGTATGTAGGTTATCATAAAAATAGAAAGTAACTGTTTTCATTGTAACCTAAATACATAATTATGTAACTTTCAAGGCTGCTAAAATGTAGAAACATCTTTCCATATTGTACCTCGCTGAGTAGATGATGAAAAGCTACTCTGCAGCTTCTAAATCCTTGTCAGTATGAGACATGAATTTATGAGGAAGGCTAAGAAGGCTTTTCGAAACCTCTCTGCTCTCTTCCTTTATCAGTGCATTGACAGTCTGGATGACAGGAGTGAGTGAGTGCATGGAATGGTTAAAAAAAAAAGAAGAAGAAGAAGAAGATCCAAGACTTGGATGCAGGGAATTAAGAACACATGGAGGAACTATATCAAACCAGCTTCTTGACTTTGAGAATGGCACGGAGGAGGCAGGAATAGGAGGTTGGGTGGTAGAGGTCTGATGTGGATTTGATGTAGTGCAAGGACTTCAAAGGATGAGTTAACATGGACTTGAGGAAGGGGATCATTCTGTTAGGATACCAAACATTCACGCTAAAAAAGGATTTATGTTATCTTATATTCATTCATTACTCCCTATTGCACCGCTTCTCTTACCCCAGGCATCCAATTTCTCTCTAATATTTTCAGAACATTAGGTTACAAGGTCAAAAAAAGAGAGAAAAAAAGCCACATCTGTGCTGTCTGCTATGAACTGGGAAAAAAAATCAGATATTTCTGTGTCCAGAGCTAATGTATTTTCAAGCTCTCTCTGGTAAGTCTTCTCTATTTTCCTTATCCATACACAATTAGACAGAAAGAAGCTTTCAGTCCTTTTTACATGTTTCTCCCGCAGACCCCCCACATTTCTACTTTGACAGATTTGACCTTGTTCTCTATATCAATCATAGACATTTTTTTTTTAATACAATAGAGGCAGGGGATATTGAACTCTCTGGTGCATCTCTTTATTACTAAGTCCATTTAATATCTAATCTTCTTCCTGAACACTTGCTTTGGGAGATATTTTAGGTATGCCTGCACAGCACCCGTCTTGCAAAAAATGTATTTCCTATTGAAAAGGTCAGCTTCCACTCTACCGCAAAGATAAAATGGGCAACATTCCTCATTAAACTACAAACAAACAAACAAACTCTACAGTTCTCCTGCAGCCCACATGTCTTCACTATGTCAAGTAGAGCCTGGGGAGGATGGGGCACAATGACCTTGGGTTCTGCTCTTTCCATGCAGTAGGCAGTAAAACTGGAAATGTGAGGGAAGGCAAAGCTCTCAGTGTGGCCATGTCTGCCTTGGGTAGACATAGATTGAAAAGTATTTATGAAGGATTACTTTTTTCCTTTCTCTGAATTATTAATTTCTGGACTCACTGAATTGTTTAAAGTTTCTGCCTTCTTACAACGGAAACAATAACTAGAGGCATGTAATGAGGATATGTACAGTAATCCATTTGTAAATAGAGCACGTGTATGGTATAATCCAGATGGATATAGAAGGAAAAAATGGATTATTTACATACTTCATTTATACATGACTATGTATACAAACCATATGCTGTTTTAGTACACGGCTAACAATATACACACGTGCTCTTTTTGAATAAACAGTTGTAAGTTTGTGTAAGTTGAGATATTTGAGCAATAGCAGATCATGGTCTCCAGGATGAAATATTGGTGTCAACTAAATTATAGCCTGCTTTCCTGTGAGAAAAGTAAATGAGATTTGAATGAGAAACTTTGTGAAGTAAGTTGCAGCTAGGTAAGAAGACATGACCAGTGCCTGCTATTACTTTTCTACAGGCTTAGAGGATGGCTTTGCTGATGCAGTATTTTGCAAACATCTCAAAGGGTTTTTGCAAGGTTAAATTTAGAGTAAAAGAAGAAAAGACAGACAAACAGTGTGTCTGTTCCTACATTGAGGTGCTGACTCTAATATCTACAGAAACTCCTGAGGCTGAATTTTTTTAAGTATTGGAAATACAATTCTATTTCTGGGCTTCCCAATGAATTTCCGCCCTTTTAACTTTCTTGCAAAAAGACAGAATTTTGCTCTTCAGTCTTATGCACTGCTCATGTAGTCATTACCCTTTAGAGAACTTGTAAGTTCTCTTTGTAGATACTTTAATGATTCTCATAACGTTACTAAAGGCAAAAATTGTGGCAAATAGGACAGAAGTAATGATTTAAAGTTATAATGTGACTTTTCCTTGGGGATCTAATTTGGGTCCAGACAGCAAATGCTGTTTAAGCCCTTTCATGAATTAGAGAGAATCATTTTAGTTCTTGTAAACAAGAGCTCAAAAGGGAAGTGAAATGTGTTTGTATATTTCTCCATACTTGCTCTGATGTTTTTTTAAGAAAATACTTGAAAATTCTAAGAACCGTGTTCAACTTTACTGCCTCTGAGAGCAGTACAGTTTCCCTATGCATGGAAAGCAAAGGGTTTATATAGTTCCCTTGCGACTTGCCTTGGGGTAGCGTCACAGCTAACCAGGCTACCAGAGGAGACCATGTCTACCAGGAGGTCTCGTCCTTGTGCTCCTAACGGAGAGGTGCGTTAGGCCTGTCCTGAGCCAGGCTGACATCTCAGCCCTGGTGAAGGGCCTGTATTCTCCATGCTTTATCCTCAAACTTGTTTCTCCAGCCCCTGGTTAACAGAAGAGGGTCTGATTGCTTCCTCGTACCTCACCTTCCTCTTGCAAACACAGCCCCTGCTCTGTGTGAATTTTCATTACCAAATAGGGGGCAGTACCATAAAATTGTTCATTATATACACCTATATATTATTATTATTTTTAAGGGCTTCTCTCTAAGATAAGGACAATTTGGAGTGATATTGACTTTGATACACTAAAATAGAAATTTATTTCATTTAAATGGTCTCTATCTGCCTTTCTAAAATGTTTCTACTGGCTTACCTTGGGGTTTTGCGTTCCCCTTTTTAAAATCAGAATTTCAGCATTTTGGTGTTTTCAAATAATGGACCAAGCCTGTAGCCTGGATGTAGGCAAATGTTCTGTGGGACTGCGTCAGAAAGAAAGGGATGTTCTGCCTGCGACCGTCACTTGATGCAGAAGTGGCTGCTCTGATGCACTCGTTCAAAGCTGGTTCCTAGCTATTCTTAGCAGCTGAGCAAAAGGCTAGTGAGAGAACATACAAGAAGCTGCTATTCCTGTTACAGCTCAGGTTTTAAAATGTCTGTTCCACTCAACCCTGCCTTTTAGGACAAGAGCATTGGATTTTGTGATTGCAGCCCAGATTATTCCCTCCTGAAAATATTCCTGGGGGGATGACTTTTAAACTCAAGGTCTATATTTAGGCTTTCTGGAATGTTTGTATTGTCTGTTCATGCTTACTGCGGTTATTACTGTGGGATGTGCACACTGTTATTTCTACCTCACTGTCTTCATGCTAGGAGTTGTTATTCCATATTCCTAAAAGTTGTCACTTCATAAGAGAGAAGGAATCTAATTCCTAATCATGAGCCTTAGGTTTTATATATATAATTTCCTTTTGCTGCTCCAGTCCAAGATAGATAATCATCAGAACATTTTAAAACATTTACTATAAATATATACTTTCATTTTTATTTACTATAAACATTTTTATTAAATTAATAATTCCTGTCTTAGAAGAATATATCTCAAATTCTCTCAAAGAAAGATACACTCAGAGGACTATAGAAAACTTCCAACATTAAATATGGTTGGAAATCCAGGGCAAAGATGTATAATCCTGACCAAACCTTTGAGAGTTTGGATATCTGTGATTTCAATTTTGCTGTCTTTAAATTCCTCCTTTATCTCATGTATATACTTTTTATTTTTTAAATCTCTTTGTGATAGAGCTCACTAATTCCTCTTAGTTTCTGATTGACCTTGCATTGATTTTCTCTATTGTAGTTAGGGCTTATGGTGTTCTATCTATATATTTTTCCGCTCAGAATAACCTGTATTGCACATGCCTTCATCTTCTAAAGCTAACAAAACGGTCAGTATGGACTCAGTATTCAGAATGGATTTGCAGGTTTTCTTCTCTGAGAATTTTACAATAATTTTAGATAGATGGTCTTTTGCAGGAATGGAGGTGGTTTTACAATACAATCTATGTGCAAGCCTTAGTGCTCTAATTACTTTATTAGACTACAGTAACTGTTAGTAAATTATCCCTGCAAAGAAAAATTTCTGCATTAAGCTTCTTGAAAGGACAGCCTTATTCTGTCCACTAGTGACAGAAGACAGATTCAAAATCTAGACAATGTTACTAGGAGATGCAAAGCCTTCCTTACTTGTTGTAAATAGTGTAATAAAAAAGAGGAAGACCAAGGTGTATTTTTAGCAACTAAAAACTGAGCCTGGTTTCTCAAACTGAAAAGAGACCATAATCTTTTCTAATAAAGAGATAATTCTGGTTTAATTAGACAGATTGAAAAAGATTTTTTAATCAAACAGTTTTGGACAGATTGTTTTCCATGACACTAACTCATCCTGGTTTTATACAACAGAAGTAATGGGATAGAGAGCCAAATCTGTTATTTATGTGGAAATAAGGATGTGGAGCTGACTTACGATTTATTTTATAGTTCGCCTTTTATAGAGCCTCCTGCTGTACTCATTTCCCAGCTAGAGAGACCTTTCACAACACGGCTGTGTGGTATTTGGTGGTAGGAAAAAACAGGAGATTTGCATATGGTATTTATCTAACTGTGTCTCATTCTGACCTGTGCAGTATAAAGTCAATGGCCTGGAAAAGCATTTTAGCGTTGTCTATAAAACAGGCTGTGAGAGAAAAGACAACGTTGACGTACAAAGGCTTGTAAGGCTAAAAATGGTTCTGACTAGTTCTGTCTCTGCTGGGCAGAAATTAATAAAGTTGACCTCAGAAAAATATGTGGCTAAATCAGAGTGGTAGAAACAGTTTGATGATGAGATTCTGAAAAAAATAATCTGAATATTCGTATGGTGCCTATGGGCCACAGTGATGGTCAGGGGTGGCCTTTTTCTAGCTGCTGACTGAGTGAATCCATAAGTTCATATTCTACAGGTTTTAAATGAAATAGGAGCCAAGTTCTGGATTAAGAGTCAAAGAGAAAGAGCAAAATTGAGCAATCCTGACAACTATTGTAGCCTTAGGTGTTAATGTGTCAGCCCTGGGATCTAACCACTGTGACCGTGCAGCGACGTGAGTGATTTTAGATTTTGCATGTGAGACCTTTTTCACAGAGGTCAGTGAGTGTAACAGGTGCTCTGAATATTTAAGAGGGACAGATCAGGAGGACTTTTATACATCAGTTTATGTGAAACAGATCTTGGTAGTTCTGCTAATAATCCCCGTCTTAAATGCAGTGTCTTCTAGATAAACTACAGTGTGTCTTTGGAAGAGCGGTTTATGTCAGTTTATATGACTAAGCACAGTGTATCAAATAAACATGTGTTCTCACACAGGTAGTCTCCAGTAATTCAGATGACTGACTGTATAGCTAGAGATGAGGAAATGGAGAAGGGGATGAGTGTGAAAGATCTTAATCTTGACTTTTTTGAGGAGAAAGGAAGAAATGGGAAAAGGACAGAGCAAATCATATTTTTGAGATGTACCTGGCTAGTTAGTGGATTATGGAGTGCTCACCTACCACCAGTTTAGCTTTGGCATAAAGAAAAGGATACCCTGGATGGACTCCTGAAAAAGCTCACTTCCCTGAAAGCATCTTGCTACTGAGAAAAATCAATGATTTAAAATCTGTTTATGCTTAAGTACTGATCACAGCATCTGGAGAGCAGATGTATTTACTGCCTTGTCCCTAAAACTTACATCTGCTTTCTTAGATGGTCTTTGGAACATTTTATTCTACTTTGATAATAGTAACTTTTTTATTACCTGAAGAGATGTGGAAAGAGCAAGACAGGTTGATTTGAATTAAAAAGTGTGACTGTTCATGGATATAAATCTTAAATCTGCCTGAAGAAAGGGCAAAAAGGATTTCAGGGTTGTGTTACCTCAGGAGAAGAATAGAAAACTTCCTCACACTGATGCATGTGGCAGAATTCTCAGATGCCCTTTTCTTCCTTTAATCTGCAATCTACTGAAGAGGTACCTGGCGACGCAAAATCATTCATTGTAAAACAGAACTGTCAGGCCATGTCTGGCGTTTGGTTCATATGCTCTATCTAGTCATGCGTGTCCATTTACCTTTTTGTCACACGTCAGTGTTATCTTTACTGAAACAGTAGCTGCATTTTTTCCTGCAAGTGAGGAATCTTTTTGTTAGACTCTTTGCAAACATATCACTGAAGATGGCTGATAGGATTCCAACAGGAGTAGGTTTTTATTCTTTAAAAGTATAGGGATGCCACAGTTGCTCCAAGCAACCTGTTCTAGCTTTTTATGTTGCTTAAAACTAGGATGATTTTCCTAGTTATTAAAATGGCTGGAAAAAAATTGACATTTCCCAGGGCGAGATCAGACAGATGCCAGTGATCGCTCTTTCCAGTTTGAGTGCTCCACTGATGCCCACTGTCTTGCATGTGCCTTGTAGTAGTGCCATTTATGCCATGTTTCCTTAACCAGATTATAAGAATATTCTGCAATGCGGTGTCAAACACACTGTTAAAGTAAAGATATATAGTATATACAGTATAGTCCTGGCTAGTTGCCCTGTATCATCTTGAAAGCTAACGAGCAGAAAATTGCCTGAGCAGTTCCCCATTCTCCCTCTTACAGCCCCTTAAGATGGGATCCATAACACAGGGCATTTTCCCCAGTTTTAAAACCTTTGTTGATTCAGAGTAATTTCCTCACTTCTACTTAATGGGCAGCATGGGGCAGTCCTTTCAAAGCTTACTGCCTCTGTGTACCTACTAGTACACAGAGGCACTGTGTTCATTTCTTGTGAACCAGTGAGTACACTGGTTCATTTCTTGTTTTGTAGAGAGAAAAATGCTGTGTAAATGACTGAAAGAAATAATTTAGAAAACCAAGTCAGCTTCTTAGACAAAAGCATTACTTCTTTTAAGGAATAGACAATGTATATGAACGCACTGTGCTGAACTGCATAGCCGCTTTTCCTTCGACTACTGTGTTTTCTTAGCAATGCAAAGCACTATAGTTGATGAAAACTTCTTATCAGAAAACAGCAAGCACTTCAGCAGAAGAGAATTTGAGACATACTGTATTAGAAAGGGTTTATCATGCTCCTAATAAGCTAGAGAGGAAGACAATATTTTTGATATTATAAAAATTTCATATAAAAGTAATTTTTATTGGAAAAAAATCTCATATTTCAAATGCAAGTACTATCATAACCTTCCATGGGTATGCACGCAATTTGTGCAGCAGTCAACAGGCATGTATCATTTCTCTGAGGTTTCAAAATACACTGAAAAGTAAGAAAATGTTCGTCTTCAGCAATTCTCTATCTCCTTCTATCCTGCATATTTTTACCAGTTGTGATTGATAGATTTTGCTCTTAGTTCTTTGTCTTCAGCCCTGAAAGCCCCTTCTCTGTACAGCTTATCTTCAGCCAGCCTTCATATTTGAATATTGAACAGAGCTTCCAAGTTGTCTGAATTTCAATTACTTAATTGCATTGATGAATAAGAAATATCTTCTCTATTATTTCTGACTATATCAATCCAGCACTACAAAAGACATGAAAATCTTTATTTGACTTCAAGATACATTGAATAAACTTCATCTAGTAAGTATCTATCAAGTCAACAGATAGATGTTATTTATTCAACTAATGGCAAAGACGGTGGGTTGGATGTGGCAGTGTTTTTGGAAGACACCGAGTCAACAGTAAATACAAGGTACAGTGAGAAACTTGGGAGTGAGCAAAACAGTAAATGCTGGTACTCGTTCTTGCATTCTTTTGTACTGCATTCCTATTTAGAGAATTTCTCTCGCTTTCTCCTTGCCTTTTCTTGTCAGCCGTATATCTTCAAATGATAGAAAATCGAATTTACCTAGAAATGGAATTTATGATGGTCTAGAGTTAGACTTTTTATTTCTAGAGCCAAAATACAATGAAATTGTTAGACTTTTCAGCAGAAAGCTTTTGAGTTCGAGAACCTATCGATAAAAGATATTATTTAATTCTGTGAATATCTTGCCTGAGTTTATTAATGGACACTGAAGTCCATGGCAATTTCAGTTTGGGGGCATACTGAAAGTTATACCCACTCTGTGAAATTATGATCTAGTTCAGTTTGAGACATTTATAATTATAAATTATAATATATAGTTATTATATGTAATTCTTCTATAATTATAAATGCCTCTCTTTTGACAGTAACTGAAAGAACTTCCCTGTATCCTTCCAGGCTGGTAGACCATATAGCTCTTTGTGCCAATGCTTTCATTCACGGAGACACAATCCATAAATTGTTTGTCTCCATCTTTCCTTTTGTTTAGACACAGGAAAGTGTTCAGATAATCAAACTTTAAAGTAGATTAAAGAGAAAAGGAAGAAAAAAATGTTAATAAGACCAACATTTCCTCCTCCTCTTCTGTGTATAGAGGTTGGTTGAGAACAGTTAATTTTGAAGTGAATGCAACACATATCTTAATGGGAAGATTGTGTAGCCATATGACTGAGCTTCCTTACTTGGCTTAGGAGTGCATACCTCCCTGGCCAGGGTACACAGATCAGGAGAGAAGAAGAAGAAGAAGAAGAAGAAGAAAGGCTTTAGCAGATGAACATGATTTTATATGTGGTGGGTCTCTGACAAAGACTGAGAATTTGTCTTTAGAGGGGATGTGTTATAAGGCAAGGGGGACAATTCAGAATCAGCTCTTCAGTAAATTTTGGAAGACATCAGTTTATTGACAATGTAACCCTCTGAAAAATAAATAGTCTTCCACAAGCCTTCCTTTACCATAAACTGAAATATTTTAGCCTGGATCATGATCACTCATGTTTAAATTAGATCCTTTCTTCATACTATCTCTTTTGAACATACATTAACTTTTCAGATCAGAAGCTCAGAGGCATCTGGGAATCTGATCAAAGTCTGAGTATGAATATACAGTTACAGCATTTTACAGTATATAAACTATAAAATGGTCCAAAACTCTATGCATTAGGAAAAAAACAGAGTTTGGCAAGTGTCTTTTTTCAGTTGTCGTCCTCCCTTAAGTTAGAGTTAACAGTTGACAGGAACTTACTTAAACAGTTGCACTGATCTACCCAGACATACTACCTTTCCCCACAAAGCTTGTCCAGTTTGTAGCCTTTGAATGTGACTAATATTTCCTATTATTTCAGTTCCTAATGGGAGTTTTATTTCTGGTCCAACTTCCCTAGCCTTGCTTGTATGAATGTGCTTCTCTGAGACTGGGTATGAAATCAGTGGATTGATAAAATACTTGTGTTATGTGCCCTATTGGAAGCAACAACCTTACTAAAAACAACAGATACTAAATACGTATATTTAGATTATCACAATGTCTAACTATAGTAGAAAATCCCGAAGGAATAAAACAAACGATGGTTTGTTTTGCAGCAATTTAATATGTTTAGGGGAAAAAGCGGTTGCAACCTCAAATATTTTCATGTTTTGCTAGAAACAATGTAAGAAGACTGAACAAAACTACATCACAGGAAACTAGAGATAAAGAGTAAATAACTGGATTATGGATATGAGAAGATTATTTTCCCACACTGAGTACCATGTCCTCTGGCTGAATTGTGAAATCATTTAGTCACTCAGACAACATTCTGATACCTAACTGAAAATGTCTTTTAACCATTCCTACTTTATTTGTATTAATATTTCAGCAGAGCAACTTGCAGTAGAAATGTTTTCCCTTCACTCTAATGATTGTGTGGTATGTGTTTCTTAATCTTCTCTCAGGAAGTATGCAAAATATAAAAATAATTTGAACAAAGTACCTCCATTTATTTTATAGAAAAAAAGTCAGGCTAAAAGAGATTTAAATATTCATGGAAAAGATGAAATGTTCTGTTGGCTAATGTTAATGGCTAATATGTTTTAAACATCTTAATAAAATAATCTTATAAGCAGACATACAAGACAAATGGTAAAGTCTCAATTAATGGGAGAGGTTCAGCTCTATAAAGGGATAAGTATAGAAAAAATGGCAATAGAACAAAATAGCATCATCTCACAGGTGAAAATCCTTATTTTAGTATGGGCATCCTGTGGAATTTATAGGTAATACAGAATATGAAGAAGGAAAAGATATATTTGTATGGCTACGTATGCAGTTGCAAGGAAATCCAAGAGGCTTGGAGAAGAATTATTGCAAACCATGGCTGGGTCTGGGTGATTGGAGGACTGTCTTGTGGACTGTCGACCTCACGGACTGTATTTGCCCATCTGCTACATTAGCCATATTTTAACTCAGAAAATGCCTGATGCCACATCAGATGACATGTGTGCATGGCTTGTGCTGTGTTGAAGCTGTTAGAAAGTAAAACTCTGTAATGTGGGCAGAAAGGAGGTACTACAGTGAGATGAGCTTATGACAAAACAGTGAGAACTAATAGCTGTAGAAACCCTGTGCATGGAAGGCTGGTGCTCAGTTTAGAACATATAGCAGATGGTTAGGAATGTGTGCTGCTTTACTATATGTTTTCTGTAATATTTCAGTCATAATATGTGTTGTTATTGACTCTCACTTTGTATATGTCACTTTGGATACCTAAGATTCACATAAGTTTGTGTTTTGCAATGATATATGAAAAAACTTTCATCTATGTGATACCTTTAATTGGGTGTTGCTACCGTAATGACATGGCTCAGGAGTGCTTGAGTCTGTGCTCATCACTTAGCTTTGAAACAAGCTAAGGCAAAGATGAGAATAAATACTACACTGTCTAGTCATTCCACAATTCATAAAGCTCAAACATATCAGGATTTCTTTTTGTATTTCATCATGATTTTTAAAAGGAGACAGATATTTTTTCCCCTTATATCCTGTACATTACTGGTTACCATTTTTCTTGCTATTTCTCAATATATTGAGATAATATAATTGCAGCAGCTGTCATGATTTTGAGATGCTAACCTGTCTTTCAGACTTATGTTAAGGGACACTGAGCTAACTGATATAATACATTGCAATTCTAGGTTGAAAAAATAATTAGAATGCCAAAAAATGAATGTGTAATATTTTTTTTCTAGAGATGGATAGAAATTTGCCTGCAGTAGAGTTAAGCAAATAATTTCCAATGAATAATTGATTTCAATGTCACCTTTTTGTCTGTTTATGAATTATCCACTAGCTTATTACAGATTTCACTGGATTTATGCAGTTTCTCCATTTTTTAGTGACTGGTCATTTCTTAAGCATTGTGTGTGAATACAGGCAGATACATGCAATGTGTGCATGTTTCTTGGATCTCATGACTCATGTAGCTAAATGGTTCTGTGAAAAGTAGAAATTCTGTAAAGAAAAAGTGCAAAATATGTTTGGCTGATATTTCTGGATTTTAGCTTCACAGCCAAAAAAAAAGATGAATGCTATAAGCACTAGTATTACTGAAGTACTCAAATGTTCCCAAGAAACTGATCACAAGACGATCCCAAACAACTAAGAAGAGATTTTACATCTGTGCAGATTTGGTAAACAGTGTCTTTCTGCTTCTCACTCAATGCTAATTCACCCCTCAAAGCCATCAAAACACATGCTCATGGTTTTCTGTTTAAGACTGGGCCTGCAGAGATAGATGCAGTAAATGAGAAGAGAGCATAATCTCCTTCATATATAAAAAAATTTAATCAACATGATCCTTACTTTGCAAAATAGGATTGCAGATGGCTCTTGAATTCATTCAATGAGTGAGGTTAGGTAAAAGGCCTTGCTGCTTAGTGTGGGTTCAGAATCAGGGACTGACCCATCCCTAGCGTGTGCTGCACATCAGGGTGCTCTATCTGCCCATGGGATGTTTACTAAAGGGCTATTTCACCACCAGGAAGGTGTGGAGCCCCACTGGCTCCAGGAGCGTTGACCTCTTTGCTGTGTGCACTGACGAAATCAGACGGCTTCTCAGTGCTCAGCAAGGCTTCTTAAGGGGTATTGTGACCCCTAAGTAATATGGCAGCTGGTGTAGAGCACTGCTTCTGCCTTGTTCGCCTTTACAAAGATGTTAGGCCAATTCTGTAAGGCAGTACAGGCTTTTTTTATTATCATCTTTTACTTCGCATTTCAGAGTAGAGATCAAACTGTTGACACCCATTTGGTCTGTAAAATACTTGAAAGTTTGGATGGCAAGCCCTGGCTCTATATTCATCTAACTGCCCATGTTTTTAAGCAGTGTAAACTCACTGATTTCAGAGTTACTCAGTTTCACGTGAGTGGGAGTAGAGAGTTCTTCACACACGTTCCGGAAAACTGAAGGAAATTTACATTGCAGACTTTTTTTCTCTACAACCCATTTATTCAAAATAAATGCTGCAAGTGGAATAAAATTTGCTGTAGAAAGTCTTGATTTCTGTTATTTGGTTATATCACAACTTTTCCTTTTAAAAGTCTTTATAGTGGTGGTGGTGGTGTTTTTGTATAGCTTGAGATTGTACTTGGAGCCATGAAATATAGAGCTAGATGCCAAATTCCTGGATGCACATGCTAAATACAGATAATTCATGGAGCTCCTAAAAATAGCTTGTTAGGCACTAACATGACTTAACTTTTCTTTTCCTGTATTGCTTTAAAGGTAATTATTATTACATTTATCTGCAAGCTGATAAGAGATGCTGATTGACAGGCAGCATCGCTCTCTCTTCTCTCATTATTAATGGCTTTAACAAAATGAAAAATGGTCTTGTATTGGCTAACAACCTACACTCACTAATTCTAAAGCAAGCAGGGGCAAGATGCATTAGCATGTTAATAGAAGTTTGCACCCTAAGGTTCTGGCTTATCAGATATTAAGAATGCATTAGCAGTTCACAAACACTGATGGACAGGATTCGTTAGCATGCTAATGCTGCCTGAAAATGTGAAAAAAGCTATTGCTGTATCAAGCATTAAACTGGGTATCAGTGAAAGAATATTTTAAACATGAGCTTCTCAGCTTAGGGAGCTTTACTTGTAGCTCTATTTGATATAGGATGACTGAAGCATTTTCAAAGATGATTGATGATTTTAACCATCTGGAAACTGAGATATGTATCTGAAATCTCTATTTAAAGGGACAGCTTTGCAGAGATGCTCAGCATTAGATTAGCCATCACTCCTCCAAAATGAAGACACTTGAAACCACTAGCCATTTTTGACTAAAACCTAGGCAAATTTCATCACTTTTTCAGCTTATTCACTCAGGATTTTTTTTTTTACTTTGTTTCTGCATGACTTTCTAAGAAAGCTTCCCAACCTGATCTCATATATTGCATTTTCAGTGCAAGAAAATGTGACTCAGGCTATAGAGTCAAGGTATGTGAGTTTGAATTAAGTTGTATTTTAGGCTTGGCTCGTTGGAGAACCATTTTTTTGCATAGCTTTCACCTTATTTGGACTGAGTTTCATTTTGTTCCAATCTAATTGAGTGAAGGAGTTTGAATACATGTAAATAAAAATCAGAAAACATATTCCCATGAAAAGGGGTGGTATGAAACTTCTGAGTTTCTCAAAGCTTGCGTGGGTGACAGCTCTATTTGATAGATCTAGGCTCTTAAAGTAAATTCAATAGATATCTTATGTCAAAAAAGGCAGATTTAGCACTCTTGGTATTGTTCTTTATTTTTTCCCTCCACTTTTGATTCATAATGCACCTATAGCTAGAAGCTGACAGACTTTAACTTTCACAGTCATGTGCTACACTGAAATACTTTTAATGGGTTTATGTTAAGGCGACAAGGAAAAATGACAATATAAAGCATGAGCCCTGGTATGATTTTTGCATATGGTTGTGTGTATGAAAAGATTTTATATCTAGCAAGAAAGCTGCAAGGAGCATCTCTGGAGTTGGTACATCTTAACAATATGATTTACTCTAAGAATAATAATTCAGTCATGACATTGTTTATCTAGATTAACAATTTCACTTGGCATGTCTACCATAATTTAAAGTTAGCAAAGTTTTTAGTACTCAAGTGTGGTAAGGCAATTACACTTGACATTGCCAACAAACCAGGCAGCTCACAACCCCATTTGGTGAATTCCAGTTGCCTTTTAACAAGTCATCATCATACAGTCTTCATCTTAATATCTGCAAGTCTCCTCGCCCCCAGTTAAAGGCTCCTGGCATATTCTGCAGTTGTGGTTTATCAAACACTACTTCAGATCTATAGACGTGAGGGTCGTACTTAATCTTAACACTGTTGTGAGTGCTTTTATCTGGGTGGTGTTTTGGGGTAGGCTTCAGTCCATGATATTTTTCCCCTTGGATTGGGCTGATCTGATCAACTGCAGTTGGCAAGGTTCACATGGGGATGACATGGCAGTATTTAGAGGAGAGTTGCCCTGCAGGCATCTTCTTCAAGTTTTCAAGCAAAACCTGATCTAGACTTGGGAGAGGTGCAGTTGTGTTTGAAAGGAGCAATGACTCCACTTTTTCCAGGCCCTGCGAACCTCTGCGATTTCTTTTCACAATTCTGTAAGCTCATCTGCTCCACCTATTCTAGTTGAGCTCTCCCCAAAACTGAATTGAGTGATGTAGCCCGTCTGTAACTGGCGAAGCTCCTTTGGACAATTCAGGCTGGGGGCGAAGGTGAATCTTCACACAGCATGGGACATGAGGGCTGGTAGCCTCCGCAGTATAAGTAGCTGCTTTGAAACTAAGCAGCAGAAACCACTTGTATCTGATACAGCAGATGTCAACAATGCAGCAGGTTTGTGGCAATGTCTTTACCACCTGGGCCGTGGTACTCTCCGTAAGAACATTCATATAGAGTCTTCTCCAAAATGTTCAGTACTAAGTGTGGTGAAACAGTTGCAAACAACTGGTGGGATCAGCCTCCATCACTTTGTTTTGTTTGTGCTTTGTAAATAGACCTTGGATCTCCTTAATTTGTTTGCCATTGGTTATTGATCGGATGTATCGCAGGAACAAGTTTCAGTCTGTGCCGGCAGTGTTTACTGGCTGGGTGGCTGCTCGGTATCCTGCCCCCAGAGACCGGGGATTGGTCACTCGAGTTCTACAGTTTTGGTTGACTGTTTCTGTTGAGATAAAAACATGAGGTCAGTTGCTCTCTTGGGAAAGAAAGGGAAGTGCTTTTGGTGCCACAGTGTTAGAATCAAGACTCTCACAGGATAATAGGAGTTGATGGATGCCAAGTTAGCTTCAAGCTCTGCAGACTTCAGTGGCAATGAAGATGAACTGCCACTAAATGCAGAGGGGGGCATATTCCTGCATCCATTTACTCCCTTCCACCAGATGGACCCTGAATGTCTGGTTGAAAGAAAACCAATCCTTTGCAATTATATTTGTTGAATGAGGATGGGGCAAGTAAGAGAAGGGATAGAGAGTAAGAAAAGCTGGAAAAATAGCAGAAGAAATCTATACAGATGAGGAAAACAGACCGCTCAAGAAATTAAACCGTCCTCCAGGGCAGTCCCTTTCTTCTCTTCTCTTTTCTATCTTCCTCTCTTCTGTAGACTTGCTCTAACACTTTGATACTGCCTGAGTGGGTAGGTTTTGGCTGTATGGGGCTTCCATACAGCTGACTGTTATCACCTGAAAAATCATTTATGCTCCTTTTGCAAATATCGTATTTTACTGTAAATGATACCCTGTCTCTAATATCTCTTATAAATAAGCTAGGGAGTAAAATAGAAGACCTGTTGACTGAGTTTGTTTGCGCAAACATAGCCAATATTATTCAGATTATTTTTCAATTTAATTTTAAACCATTTTTGTAAATGTATGCCAAGACTGTGACTGCACCAGGTCTCTTCATCTTTAAAACAAGCAAACTGATCTAGATAATATCCGATCTCTCTTTTCTATGGCATTGCAAAACAGTATTGAGTGTTTCATATTTGAAATATGCAGAAAATGTTTCTGTAAATGGCTGGTGGATTATAATTTTATTTTGGCTGATGTACTATCAACATTTTTGCACTGCTACATCAATATCCAGGTTAAGTTTAAGTATTATTAAGTATGCTTGTGGTAACTGTTTGCCTCTCATGAATGAAAAATAATGAACTTTCCGTTAATTTAGGATCTTATCTTTCAATGTTTACTGCTTACACAAAGGTGGCCAACAGTGCTAGGCTTTCGGTGGTCAAAGGAAGCACAATTATTTGCTCTTGAAGATGTAATTCTACACCCACTGTCTAATTACCTTTCAAAGGTTAAGAAGACAGTGGTACCTCTGTCACAAGTCCAGTTTTCTTGGTTACTTGTCTTTTATTAGAACAAGCATGTGTCAGTTGGAGTGCATGAGCTAGTCCAGGAAATGTAATTATTGATCATATATGATTTGTTATGGGAAGTTTTTGTTCATCTCATGTTCCTATCATGTTGTTGTCACACAATTCTGCTCTCCAAGAGGAAGCAATGGTTACAGTAAAGACGATATGCTGGGTGATGTGCTGTTTTGACATGAAAAAAGTGACTAATATAGTGATTAAAGTATTGATTTGTTCATGAAAGCAGACATGAGTTGCTTGTAACCTTGAAGATAGCATGTCTTCTGTACTAGAACCACCTCCATGCGACATTTCTGGCCCAATTTCCTCTGCTCTTCTGAGTCACCAGATACAATCCTTTCTTTTAACTACGTTCAGTTGCAAAAGTCATCTTGACTAAAGAAACTAAGAGAATGTCGAGGGAAAAAATCATAGTTATTGTGAGAAACATTTGGAAAATGACAGCCATTTGGGAATAGGCTTTACAAACACTTTGAAGATTAAGTCCTTAGCTGCCAGAAATTGCAGTACTTTCAAGCTTAAGGAGGATCACATTGATTTACCCTAGCCAAACAGGTGGCCCTACATTCTGGAAAGGAAAGTTGTTCCTAAATCTCAGCAGAAAGTACTTCGGCAAACATTGGAATTGCATTCACTACATCTTTTGCAGTTTAGCAAATCTTTACATTCGTGTTGAAATGATATTGTTCTGGCTGTGTCCTGAGGGATGGCATTATTCAGCTTGAGGGGAAAAAATAAGTTTAAGAAATTGGAATTTCCAGTATTCACAAATTGTCTTCATCTCTAGCAGATAAATGTAAATTTTTTTGTTGTTCAACAAAAGAGGCAGCACGTCAGAAGGATGAAGAGGCAATCGTGAAGGCACCTGATTTCATAATTATTTGAAGTATTTAAATGTACTTCAGGAGTGTAACTGTGGTAACTGGCAGTATTTACAAAAAGCTTAAACTAATGTAAAGTAGCTTGCCTTCACCTGCTTTTCAATATTAATTAGAAAATTACGATGTGCTGCACACTTTGGTTCAGTGAAAGGCCCAAAATGCAGCAGCCTTGTTCTAGTAACTTCTGAGAAT
>JAWLRI010000215.1:3627587-3652733 GCA_034781795.1 Crypturellus tataupa
GCAGTATTTACAAAAAGCTTAAACTAATGTAAAGTAGCTTGCCTTCACCTGCTTTTCAATATTAATTAGAAAATTACTGATTTTTGAAAACGGACTAATTACGATGTGCTGCACACTTTGGTTCAGTGAAAGGCCCAAAATGCAGCAGCCTTGTTCTAGTAACTTCTGAGAATGTAATAGTGTTTCTAGAAAACATGCTTCCTGGTGCATTATATTAGTTATCCTCTCTTTAAAGTTCATTGCATATTTTTCTTATTTGGCATATATTTTTTTGATTTCTCTGTTTCTATTTCCTTTACATTCTTTTCTTTACAAAACTGGAGATTATATTGAGCATTAGTCCCTTTAGTTATTCTTGGCTGAAGCTCTAGTTTGCTATTTAAGAGTCAGATGTCACATTTTATGTTTTATTTAGCTACACTTATTGTTATGGTTGTTAAGTCTGAGCTAAATTTGAAGTGGTGTCTTCTCTGCAAATATTCTGATTTCTGATTGATAGTAATACAATAACATGTTTGTGTACAACACTATGGTAATCAGCATGGTATAATCATCCAAATGAATATTACGTAGCCAACATTGCACTTCCATCCAGCACATGCATTACTAAAAAGATGGAATCTGTTTACTTTATCTTAATAGGCCCTTCTGAATACACAATAGAAGCATTCAATAATTAAAAGAATGAACATTTGTGTATCATCAGAAGCTGGGCAACTCTTGAATTTTTGAGGGAATGCAATGTTGAAAGGGTGAAAGAAGCCTAAAGTGCTCAAATATCAATGACTCTTCAGTGGGAATTAGGATGCCTCCTGTAAATTACATTTGCAACATCTGTCCTTTTTTTTTTCCTACATTCCTTAGAAAATCTATCTAGTCCGAAACCAGAAGGGACCTTGTCCCCAGCTCCATCAGGTCGTGCTCTGTGGTGCCTCTGCAGAAACACCAGGGCCTCAGCACAGCTCCAGCTTGTTCATTAAACCTGGATATAGGTGCTCTGTCAAGACAAGGGGTCCATGTGGCCCAAGAAGGAGAGCATCGCGTTGTGCAGCCTTAGGAAGTCTGAGGTACAACCTCTCCCACCTAAGCGAAGTTTGAGGTGAACCACTCACAGCTTGTGAGATGCACCTAGGCTCCAGGCTGGTGGGCTACGTTACTCACCTGCAGCAAATTAACATAGATGCATGCTGGCAAACCTTCCCTCTGTAGGAATTCCCAAATGCCACCCTCACGAGACCTGGAATAGCATTTTTTGTTGTCTCATATATATATATATATATGAGAGACATATGTATATGTATTTATACATACCTCCTCTGCCTGTAGCAACTCTGGCCAGACATATTCCAATTATGAGGGTGGTTGGGGGCTCCCATGTGGGTGCACTTGCAGGTCTGGCCTTGGGTGAAAGATATCAGACCCAAGTGCTCTAGCAAACATGTGAACAAGGTGAGAAGGGAAGGGAGAAAGCAGAGGGGGAGGAGGAACTCAAGAGCAAATGTGTGTCATAGTGTTACCTGCACCAGGCCTTTCTTGAAATGGGCCTTGCAGAAGACACTGCCCTCCACAGACTGACTCAGTATTGCTGATTTCTTAACAGTATCTCTGTGAACTAGCATCAGGTCACCTGTGTCCTCCTATGGGGAAAAAGGTTTCTTGTCAGACTCTCTTCAGCACATACAATGATGCTAAATCTAACATGCCAGTGATATATGAATGCTCACTAACACCAAAAGTTAGCAGAGTTTCTACTGAATCGCTGTCATTTTAAGTCATATTTTAATTCTGTAGGCAAACTATTTTGCATAGCCAAGTACTTTGATATCAAGTCTGTGTTGCAGTAGCATTTGAGAGCATGGAAGCCAAGCATCCATTAACTCTGCAAGTTTAGTGTAATAAAGCAATCTCTGCTCAGGATGTGGGTATTGGAATGCAGAGCACAGAAGTCATCAAGCTCACAACATGAATCAAAGGTTACACTTACATGCAAACCACCAAGGACAGGAATTTGGTTTCTTGGGAACAAGATGCAATCTATGTTCAGTAAGAGACAAGCTGCTAAAGCCGTTAGGTAGCAAGGGGACTACTGAAAAGTAGCCTCAGACTGTCATTTAAATGCTACAGCAATGTGTTACCAGTTCCAACTACGCTCATAACTATAACATCTGGCTCAACAGTTTCACATATTTGTCACTAGGGTGAAGTAGTAAGGTATATGGTGCTAAAATACTCAGTCTCTCTACTTTGTGTTTGCTTCTCTTGCAGAGCGTTCAGTGTAATTTGCAATGGTGTTGTGAAGATTCACAGAGGTGATGTGTTTTTCTCTGGTGTTTCCTGAGCTAACTGAATTTATGTTTTTTCTTTGTAGTATTGTGTTTTATGCATCAGACTTTAAACCTCATACAAAACGGTTGCACAGTATAACCAGTGCTTGCTGTACCCTGATTTCATGATTTTCACTTCTGAATGTTGGTAGTTCAATTATGGTCTCCTGTAATGTCAGATCTTATTCAAGCTACAAACACTCTCAAGCAAGTACAGTGTGGAGTTGATTTCAAGCACATGACCTTCAATTGTTTTGTTTGCCATACTTACAGACTTAAATATGATTATTATCTTTTTTGAAGCAGCAATATATTTTCCAGTTGATTTCTGTCCACACTGGCAAAAATTTATAATGTTTGACCATATCATTGGACAAAAAAGTCCAAAACATCCTTTAATGACAGAAGTGCAGTCTTATATTTCTCTTCCACAAAGGCAAGTATATAGAAAGCGCATTTGGCTCTAATGCATATAAGCAAAGGGGATATTCCTTCCTCAGCAGATTCGTTGGCATTTATTTCAAGTACAGACTTTTGAAGCAATCTCCTCCAACTGTTTTAAAGGAAGCGCAGGTTCACTTGGATTTTGCAGGCTGGTGCAGGAGAGTTCAGGTTCAGAGACATCCTTTCATGACCTTATTATGCAGGGCTATGGAGAGAGTTGACTACAACCCTGGGAAACCATTGCACGTGTAATATATGCGCATGCTTTTCCACTGGCCTGCCAAAGCTGGCATTAGAGACTCGCCACAGGACAGCAGGTACCAGCAGATCCTCTCAGGCATTCAGGTGAAGCTGGGCAGAGCAGAGCTGGCCTTTGGCCGGGATGGCAGAGTTCTGCTGTTAGAGTTGTGAATCGTAAATGTTTAGGGAGGTGGGGCTATGAGAAACTAAAAGCAAGAAATAAAAATGCCAACTTAAAAACAAAATGTGATCACAAGGAAAGGGCTGAGATATTGCTAATAATCCCTATATATATATGCAGACTGTCTGTTCACTCATTATAATTCAGTACTTTGAAAGCTAAATGGTCTCCAGGGAGAAAGGCAAGCAAGTGGTTACAGTCCCTGCAGGAACCGCACATGTGCTGGCTAAAGCTGCAGTGCGGGCGCAGTAAGCAGGCATGAGGGATCACAGCAGGGGCCGTAGTCCAGTGTTCCTGATGCAAGGAATGAGACTTAAACCAGCTTCTGCTCACCTGGATCAAATGTGTGCAGCAGGCCCACTGGCTGGCCATGACTTGCGCTCACGGAAGTTCACTGTGTTCAGGAAGCACTGAAGGCTTCTTCTCAGTGTGTTGCTTTCAACCTGGTGTGTAAAATAAGCCTGCATGGTACTGGCTGCTCCAGATTCACAGCCTAGGTGCTGCACAGGGTTTTTGCGTCTCTGCATGTACCAAGACACTCAAGTCCAGCTCCTTCTGGCCTCTTTCCACACTAATGCTGTAAAAAGCCTCCAAGTTGAAACAGGGCTTTTTCTTATGCAAATGGTTTTGCAGTTTGAATCTATTTAAGTTATGCACTTTAGCAAAACAAGCACATTTTTTCACACTTGTGGAAAGAATATGTAATAGATTACAAAGCTTGGCAAAGTGGTTTCATTCGCACAGAATTAACATTTTCTTCATGTGCTGATGTTTAATGGAATAGGGACTTCATTGTAAAATATATAATTTTAATGGAACCTACTGAAAGTCATTAGAAAAGAGCGATAGAAGACAATTTTAGAAGCAAACATGAAAGACTGGGTCTCTCTAGCAGATATAACATCAATATAATTTCCAAGGATTCTTTTTCTATTTTTTTTTCCTAAAGCAAAAACAGAGGAGCCAACAAACAAAGCAGTCTGGCAAAATTATATTTAACTATTGAAATCTTTTTCCTTTTAAGCCAGGCTCTGCTTCATGCTGCATCCCTGCTGCCGGGTAGTGATGTTGCTTAGCAACGCTCCGACACAGAGCACCTTCCCAGAGTGGCTTGTGCAGTGTCAGGGCAGGTTCGGATGTGCAGCCAGGGAAGCAGCACACTGGGGTCATGGGGCATCTTTCAGCTCTTGCCTTGAAATCTCATTTACTATTTAAATATATATTTTGATTTCTTGCTTTACTTAGCTACTCATCCATTCTAGGTTCTTACCCATTTCATATGCATGAGAAATGTTCTTCACAATGTAGCAAGTGGAGTTCTGAAACTGCAGAGGTAAAAATCTTTATTTTCAATAGGATTTACTATCTGCTCCTATGGTATTTTCAATTGCATCCACTTACAAATACAAATTTTCACATTTCTGTTCTGTATGTATCATATTACCTGATATTAGCTGGTTTGGTTGACTAAGCATTTACCTTTTTAAGTTAGTTGTTTAGAAAGACAATTTCTTTTTATTTTTTTCTACTTAGTTGAATTTGATTCTTCCTATTTATGCACAGAGCTACTTCAAGGTACTTATCTTAGAGCAAAAAAGGCTCTGAGAAGCTGCCTTATCTTTTATAACTTGTTACTGCAGTTGCGATGAACAGGAAAGTGCATATTTTTGGTGCATAGGATTTGTGCGGGTTCAATTCAGTAGCAGTTGGTGCTTATAATTTACGCTTTTGCAAAATGGATGCAGAAAGCTGCTCTTCTACTTTAATGACATCCTTTATATCTTTTGTAGTTTTCACTTTGCAGTGAAACCAAGTGAGTGGAGGTGAACAGTGCTGGAAATGGCAGTGCACTGGTGGGAGCCATAGGTGGGTTCCAGGGAGGATCATGGCACAGCCCCTGCTTTGAGTTAAAGAGCTGAAACCCCAATATGAAGTCATGAGATAGGAAAGCCCTTTGGTACCAGGTAGCCACTGTGCTATCCATAAGTGACGGGAGTGTCTGAACTCCTAAAGAAGTGCTGAGTGGAGACTGCATCCCAGTATGAGGCTGGGAAGAGAACGTAACATAACCCAGTGTGGAAGCAGCATGTACACTGCGCCTTCCAGCCATGGGGCTTTGACCCTGGGTATTCCTCACAGTTTCTGAGATGTCCTGGCAATTCTAGAGCTGCGTGTTTTAGCTAGTCGAAATTATCTCACTAAAAAAGCAAAAATACAGAACAGATTTAGTTCTGTAATGATCACTTTTTTGAAAGACTTTGTACAAATGCGTCTTTCTGTAGATTGTTCTCTTTAGTATGTAGCTACAACCACAAATGCTTCTGTGGAGTTTTATCCAGGGCTGCTTTTAGCACTTATTTCCTAAATTGTTTGTATTGTGTGAGGCCAGATGGCCTTTGTTCTTCTGGAGCCGCAAATTTCATGTAGATTTCTCCACAAGAATTAGTCCTCGTTTTTCTTCCATTCTGTTCCTGCTTGCTGCGCCTCATGCAGTGCCTAGCGATGCAGGAAATGTTTTTCTCTATATTTCTCAATGTTATTTCTTGAAAGATTGAATGGCAGCTTTAGTGATAATTTGACCTTCAGTATATTTAAAAAAAAAAGTTTAAAGTTTTCAGATAGGCTTTGATAGCACTTAAATGGTGTTATCACCATTGAAATGACAGAATTATGTTTTAGTGCATATTAACACTTTTAAGGGCTACAGCACTGCTGACAATAGTATTTAGAATTCCAAGACTATGACTTCTGCTGTGCAAAGGCTTGTGTTACTTCTGTGGGCTATAATCACACAGGTAATTTTAAGAAACATTGTTATACATCTGCTTAATAATTAGACACTCTGGCACTACCTTTTATAAGGTTATAAAGTACCTCAATTATAGCAAAGATCTCAGTCTTTAAGCACCTTATACCTTTGATATATTTGTATGTCAGACTGCATGAGATTCCTCAGCCTAGATTCATTTGCTGCGGTATAGGAGAAAATTATTTAAAAATCCATTTTCCCAAGAATCCTCCTGGAAAAAAAGAAACAGTGTGATTTAGTTTTGGAAGCTTAGTTCCTAGAACAAAGGAGACTAATGTCTTTTAGATATAAATATATAGAGGTAGATCTTTCTAATGAATTATTGGATAAGAAATCTGCAACTGTACTAAAGAAAATTTGAAGATGAGAACATCATTTTTCTCAGGCAGCATCTTAAAACCAATTGTACTTCAACAACATTGTTAGCTGGAAGCCTGAGCATCTTCAGTATTGTGATTCATTTGATTCAGTCCTTCTATCTCCTGAAATCTTTCGGCTTTGTTTTCTAAATTGGTAATGATAAATTTTTACATATACACTTTTACATATCACACACAATCACTAAAACTTCTGATTCTCAAAAGAGATTTTATTTTACAGTTGAGCAACTAAGATAACGATCACGTAAAGTGTTTTCTTTATTAGGCCTATATTTCTCTGTTTCAGATATATTACTCACCAAATGACACTACAAAATTATTGCAACACAGTATGAGAGCCAAAGGGAACAGTTGCTTAAATGCTCTGGGATGAATTGTGCTAGGCCAATGACCCTTCCACAGATGTACTCGGGAGGAGCAATTAGTGCATACTTTCTGCCTATGATTTCTCAAGCAGAGGTGATTTCTGGAAGGAAAAGGTAAAAATGTTTTTTTCCACCAATTCTTCTTAAGATGTTTTCAAAATTCTTTTTTTTCCTCTCCCTTTGTTACCACAAGTACTACCACAAGTACAAGAAACCTCCCAAGAGAGATAAGAAGAATGTTAAAATGAATACTGTATAAAGTCCAAGTAGATATTAATAACATCAGATAATGACATTTGTATTTAATGGCTACCCATGCCACAGGGTGCCACAAGAACAGTAGGATTATTTTTATACTATGTCATTCAGCAAGATATGGCCCTTCCAGAGTTCATTTATTTTTCACTCTCGTCCAGGTACTGTCAGAATCCTGATAATTCCAAGCACTAGTTGTCTCAGTCAATACTCACATTAAGACAAATCCATCTTATGATGGAGCTACAGCAAATCGAAAACTACTTTTTCCGCTGGCTTGTAAAACCCCAACCAGCACCCTCTTCCTCTTTCCCTGGAAAAATATACCTAGAAACAGTCTCACAAATACCCTCAAAATTAGTGACTTCTACAGTTTCACAGATACGCTCAGTCTTAGTCACTTCCATTGTCATTATTGCTTCCAATGGCCTTGTCTATGCGAGTGAAGACAATTATGCCTGTAAGCATTACCAGAACCACTTTTATTTTAGTCCATAAACCAGACTTTTCAGAGAATGTGTGGCTTCAAATTCACACAGTGCTACAACTTCAGATTCTCCCCGAATGTGCAATAAGATAAAAAAATGGCCCAGGCTGGCAATTACTCAACAGATGCACGTAGTGTATTATGCTTGAAGCGAGGATTTATGAAAGCTCTCAGCGGTGGCCTGTCCTGACTCCGATTGAAGCCAGTGGGCACTCTGCCATTCATTTCAATAGAACATCTGGGTAAACACTATCCACTTCTGAAACTCTAATGTTCAGGAATAAAAAGAATGAGAATTATGAAGCTTCTATTACCATATGCTATCATATGCAGAAACGAGGACGTTTCTATTATGGACAGAATATCATCAAAATGTCAGTGAGCATCCTCCTAGCTGTTCAGCTCCAAATAGTAGTTCTGCTAGAGAAATATCACCTCCAAGGTCTTCTGAGAAAATATGCTAAGTAATTAAAAATAAAGCTATCATTAAAAAACAGATTAACACATGTTACTAAAGCTAAAATTAAAGCAGAATATGGAGTTGTAGTGGTCAGCAGTAAGTGCATGAAAAATGCTGACTGCAATTAAAAATGCTTTATATTTACTGTAGTTTTTCTTCCCACTTATTAAGAGTTTTTCTCATCATCTGCCCTTCAGAAAAGCTTAAATGCTCAGGGGAATAAAACTTGTTTATTTCCTTTCGTGTAGTTAGCTGTTACTGTGGCCTTGAGAAACTCGCACAGAAACTCACACCTTTGCCATATCTGTGCTGAACAGGATATGTAAATCATGGACTGTGATTCAGTTCTATATTCCTGGTGTTTTTTATGGGGCTGCTTTGATTATTTTTTAAAACCAGGTGCAAACTGGTGAGAGAAGAAAAACAAAAGAAAAAACACACTTTTATCCTCAGCAAAGCTGACAATTTGATTCCGATAATGCATTCTAGATTTATCAGTATTTTCTCATCAAATAGATTTTGGCTACAGTCTTTTAGATACCTTGAAATAAAAAGCAATAATCACCTCCATCTGAAATTAGTTATTTGTATCAGCTTCATTTACACATTGTGCCTGGCAGGGGAAAAATGACTGGCATCTGATAGTGTATAATCTAAGGATAAAAATGCAATTTTCAGGTTATCAAAATGTAAAAAGGTCAGACTCCAATAACTGAATAGCTATTAAGAGATTCCTGAAAGACACTATATATCAGCTCCATTGTCTATAAAAGAGACAAGACTTTTTAGAAGAATTCTTTTGCCCTCCTAAAATCCAAAGCTGCTGCTTTCTTGGCTGAGACCAATTCAGAAGTGATGCACCCCTGTATTTCCCTTCTTGGAAATGAAACTACTGATGCACTTATTTTTTAATGCATAATTGTTTCATTAATTTTAGAAATGCATATTTTCAACTTTTTAATAATTCCTTTCGATATAAAGCCTATGGCATTTTTTTCAAATTACTAATATCCATCTGAGTCTATTTATTCAAATAAATTCTTTTAAATCATATTGATATTTCTAAGGAAATTAGTTTAATTTCTTGGCTACTAAAATAAACTGAAAATATTAACTACAACATGCACTGTTTTAATAGAAGTCATCCAAAATAACCTTGAAAGGCAAGGACACATTGCTATATATATTACAATTACTGCATTCATTTTCCTAGAGCAAATAGTGTGAGGCACTAGATAAGAATATTTTAGGAAGATGGCCTCTGAAGTATAGACAAGATATGCACATAATCTGAGGTTTGTTCTAGGATTTTAAAAAAGCATTAATTTGAGATTTTGGCTGTTGCTGACCCTTAATACGAAAATGCTCTGTCTCTATGACAAATTCAGAGTGGAAACCAAAGGTTGGGTGGGAAACCTGGCTATTACAGGTGGTCCAGCCTTTTGTAATCCAGAAGAGTCAAGGGATGGTTTCCCTTCTCTGCTCCAGGAGTTGGTAGGGGCTGTGGGGAATCATTAATGCTCTCGGAATCGCAGCTATGTTCGGACAAACATCCTAAAGCGCTCTACAGTGGCATTCTGTTTTCAAGCATGGTCCCCATGAATCCAAACCATTCAGGTTATTACAGGTCATGTTATTTCCTGGGAGTAATAACAATATTGTACTTAGCTGACACGTTCAGTGCTCTCTTAAGCTGAGGTTAATGGCACTGTCGCATTGCCAAACATGGGAGAAGTCTGTAGTGCTCTGTGTCTTTCTTATCAGCTGCAAGCAGTTAGTGCTCAGGTTGCTTTTCTGATAAAATAGTATTGAATTATCTTTTAGAAAAGGTGTTTAAAACACAAAAATAACAATGCACAAAATAACAGAATGCATCGTGCCTCTAGCAGCCTCCTTGCGAAGGGTCTGAAGGATGCTAACTAACCCCCTGACGTCCCAGGCTCTCTTTGGAGGCGATTGCTGATGGTGCAGTATGAATGAATGTTTTCTTGATCCTTCGGAAGGGGAAGAGAGCGAATCTTAATAGAATGAAATGCACACTACATGGACAGCAGACTTTGAAAGAAAATCATCTGTATTTCTCCATTCTGTTTTCAATAGGTAAATTAGGAGAAATCTGTTGTTGACAGATGTAAAGCTAATACTCAGTGAAAAGGCACAAAGATTGAGGAAGTGAAAGAGGAAATTTGGGTCATTTGGGAAAAGAGAACTTAGAATTGACTGCTGCCATAATAGTAGTTGACCTAGAGCATTCCAGGAGAGCGTAAGGAGCTACAAAGCAAGGCAGGGTCACCGCAAGTCCTCAGGGCTGATCCCTGCTCCCCAGCTTTTCCCTTTAAGAGCTTCTCCCAAAGATGATTTCTGAGGAGTCCCAGTTTGGGAGAGTGTGGGTTTTTTTTTCTGCCATAGTCAAGGGAATAGCAGGGAGGAAGACATGATGTCTGTAATGCCGTAATGCTCTCTGGATGAGCACAATAACAACCATGCACACCATCAACTTCACTAGCCAAGACTTTGTAGCCTACTCCCACTCATCTCTGCCAAAAGACCTGTAGAGAGAGATGGGACTAGTCTGTGAGCCTATCATACTCACTAAAGAGCAAAATCTTCCATTCAGTTCGTATAAGACTTCCTCCTCCTGAGGGGAAGGTAATAATTAAGGCATGGACCGAAGAGCTTTGTGTGGAGAAGACTTATGAAAATCAGTTAAGAAAAGAATCTAGTGAATAAAAGTGAAAAAATAAATCAGGAAAAATTAACTCCTATGTTGAATGTATAGAAAAGGTAAAAGTTACTATATGCTCCCAGAGCAGCCCAGGAGAATGACGCTCCATATACAGCTCCTATGATACTCTTCAATGATTTGCTTTGGTATTTTTTTGCCAAAGCACTTTTAACTGATTTATTTTTTCACTTTTATTTTTTTATTTTTTGTTTTTAGGAGCACAGTGCAAGACTTTCATTAGAGTTTTCTAATTTCTGAAGAAATTTCAAAGACTAGAATTTTCTCCTAGGAAGCTTCCATTTGGGAGCATTTACTACCCTTTGATTTAATTCTCCTTTGCTTTTCATTCATGACTTATTCCATTTAGTAATGAAATAAATGTGTCAGGTTTGCCTTCTTGTCAGAAATGTATGCATTTTTATGAAGGAGCTGATTAATTGCACTGAAATAATTTCTGAATAAATATTTTAAATAAAGTAAACAGATATCTTGCTTTGATGTCGAAATGAAAGCAAGATTATATGCTGCTTTCACATGTCAGAAAGAATCTGACTTTCTAACTGAAGGTTACACAACCTTTGGTTTCTTTACACTGTCTCTTGACTGATGCAATCTAGGTCCTCTTCTCCTCTGTTATTTTCTTGTAGAGTGCTGCTGATATGAAAACACTTTAAACCTGCCTCATAATAAAAACAAGATAATGAAAATTCTTCATCATCTAATAAAGTTTATTTTAAGAAAAGTTTCTGATTATGTTCCACACAAGTTTCTGTGAATGATTATAAATAAATAACTGCATTATGAGCTCTTACAGCCATGAACAATAAAGCCTACTAGTTAAATACTACAAAGCCAAACTTTCAGCATCTTATCCCAGAGTGGGATCTAGAAGACTTAGGTGTTGAGGTGCTGATTACCCTACTTGAGTACTTGGGCAGTGGTGGTGCTTTCTGAGGCAACTTCATGCTAGCAGTGAGTCACCTGGATTAGTTAACAGGAAATGTAAAACTGTCTAGCACAGCAACACTTAAATGAGGTTTACAGATGGGAACTTCCCTCTGCGTGGGTCCAGAATGCTCTCTTCAAGGTGATTATACGCATTTGTATTTTCAAAGACTGAAGCAAAGATCACAAGTGTCTTTTAGAAGTGGCATTGATGTCTGTAGTATGATGTATGTAGTTTTCTAGCTACTGTACCACTCACCCATGAGGGAGGGGACTTTGGTTTAATGATTTTTCTAAGAAAATCCACTAAGGAAATGAAAACTTTTCCTGACCATATCTCTTCTAAGCACACAGCTGAAGGTAATGAAAGCTCAGCTGGTTATTGAAAACTTAAGAAAGAAAAGTAGTTATGTTTTTATTATTATTATTATTATTATGAAATGGAATATTTCCTGTTCCAGAATTACAGTTTCAAAGAAGATCATAAAATGTTGGCAAATTTTGGGTTATAAAAGTCCAAATCACAGATCTGAGAAAGTTTGCTCTGAATGTTGAAATCACAGTTGTAAGTCTAGACAGGTTATTTTGTTATTGGCTACTAAAGCCAATGCTTCTCATTGTAGAAAGTTTTTTTCAGTGCTTTATAACCAACAGGAACTCCACAATTGAAAGCATTACCAGGAAATAGTAGATATATCTGGGAAAAGTTTTGATCCTGCTAATGTAAGCAACAGAGGAATCCATCCTAGGATTGATTTTGTTTGTGGCCTCGAGAATACATTCAGCTTGCTAACCTGCACTGCTCTTGGGTGTGTTTCCACTGGTGCTATTTTAGGTAGATTATGGAGATCATGGGGAGTGCTACAGCAGTGATCACTGAGGAGGGACAGGAGTCTGTCTTGCCTGCTGTGTGGAGTGGTTTGTAGGAACAACCAAAAGCTGAGTGGGCAGTGGCTTTATCAAGAGTGATTGAGAAGGAAGGGTCTTCAATATTCTTGCTAAAATCAAGTTTTAGCATAGCATCCCTTTTGAAGGGGGAAAGAGTGGGAGAAACAGCTCATTTTTAGGATTTATTTCCTAAGGAGGTTTCACTTTGTTTTAGTGGATAAGGTTGCCATCTCCTCCTTGGGCCCATTTTCCTAAGGGCTTTTATGCAAGAGTATTGCAAAGCATGGCATCTGGAAAGAGAAAATGTTGTGATATCTCATTAAAGGAGACAATGAAATAATCTAGAGGGGCAACAACCACTGGGCTTCAGTTAGTTCATGTTATTTACCAGTGCAAGGGGTTTGTGATAACAACATCCTCTGTCAGCTGGTGTGGTGTTGATAAGGGATTGGCAACTGAATGGAGCACACCGCTCATCCTGGTAAAATGCTCTGGCATTTCTTCACCTTGAGTTAAGTACAAGGGGCTCTCAGCTTGGCAAGGAGTTACCTCACCCCAGACTAAGGAGAAGGGAGGAATAGTCATGGTCCAGCCAAGGATTTGATCAGGTGCTTTTCCTGATCCCTGTTCCACTCATTGTTACTAGACTCTGGCCTTTATATCTTAAAGCTTGCTAAGTTTTTATCTCAATGATGTTTGTTGGCAGGGTGTTCTGCCTATAAGCATGATCTCATTCTATTATTTCATAATTTCTATTCTATTCATTCTATTATGTCATAATTTTCTAAAAGTCAGTAGTTTTCTTGTACAATCTTGCAGCTTTCCTGAGCATTGCAGTGTTTTACGAGCTGCCTCCTTAGGGGTACCACATTGAAGGAATTTGTTATACTCTCACAATTTGTCATAAAACACAAACCATAAAATTTCATGGTAATGTCTGTGACTTATCAAAACAAAAATGCCCGGTGTTTTCTGTGTGTGAGATCTGTAGCATTCACATGGGGACTGTCCTGGCTCTTATTATTCTGTGTCAAAAAGAAGGATATATGCCCTAAGGTGTTGAAGAACTGTCTACAGATAGGCCCAAATCTCTAATGACTGGTAGCTTGAATAGCTGACATAACAAACTCTTTGTTCAACTGAGCAGGATACACTTAAATATACTTCAAAGATAAGAATATTTACAGAGATAAGAATATTTACAGTCATAAAGGTAAATACAGTGAAGCAATACAGAAACAACAAATACGCAAAAAAGCAGAAATATTTTTAAAAAGTCACATAAAGCAGATGTTTTATTGAAAAGGTAAATGACCCTTTCCCTGACCTAAAATAGTGTAATAGACCCAATCTCCCCATCTCTCTGGATTTACAGCTACCATATGTTGCCAATAAAAATTACATTTATCAGAGAGATTAGGTCTGGAACTGTAAAGCATCTAGAGAACTGTCTCCGAAGAGAATTGCTACCTGGAGGGAAATTATTGTTAATGTTCTGTAACATCAAATTTAAAACAGATCTTTTTTTTCTTTTACCTCCTCCTGAAATATGTTCTTCATGCTAATCTTTGATATGGTCCTCCCTCAGGTGAAGGAAGTGCTGCAGATTTACTTCATTTTTGCAGACCAGGAGAACATAGCCTTTCAAAACTATTGTGTTACTTTTTTTTTTTATCTACCTGTCATCCAGAACATAACACAAGGCTGAGCCTGGACATTGGTCTTGTGTTGCTTTAGGCTCTGCAAACAACTAAAAGCAAAGCTATTAGAGGAAGTCCATGCAGTAACTCTAAGAAGACACATCTGGAACAGACCTGCAGATCTGTATCTGGGACTCCCAGCATTAGCACAGGTCCCAGAGGAGATCCCTAGGCTTTGTCTCCTTTCAACGTTCAGTCACCAGTCCATTATTTGCAGTTGCTTCTAATGGCTTTGAGCAGCTCAAGATCTTTGGGATAGAGGCTTTACACCAGATACTGGTGTTGGAGGTGCTGGTCAGTGGCCATGTCTTATGATCTCCCCAAGTGCAACAATCCTGTGATCCTGTGGATAAAGGTATACAGTTAGGGCTTAGAAAGTCAATAATCAATATTTCTTGTTGTGATGTTTCAATTCTATATTCTTACTTTAGGATCTCTGAATCTGTATCTCATGTGAGTTCTGCAAAAGACAAACCAATAAGCTTCATCTATTTATTCTGAATCTCTGAAATTTCAATAATATTTGTGCAAAAACTGTCCCTTATTGAATTAAAAAAAAATCACATTATCTGAGTGTCAAAATTAGTTGAAGAGCATATGCTTTTAGAATTTTACAGGACTTGTTGAATTTTATAGGACCTGTTGAAATCCATGAAAATACATTAACATCCTAAATTTTAGAGCAGCTGTAGCTTATCAGTCATACTGGCGTGAAGAATACACTGTAGACCTATATGAATCACCAGCCTCTGGCTTTGAAACAACTGACATTGCATTTCACTTTTCAAAAGCAGCAACGGTAGCAAAACAAACAAGAGAACAAAAATAACAGCTTGTGCTCCTTAACGTGAGGACTGGAAATATGGTGTCTACAGAGTGACTGTGTTTCATTTGCTCAGCCTCCATATGACTAAAAGTAGGGCATTTCTGAAAGAGTAAAGGTTCAGGTTTTACTGAAGGAGCGCTTGATCATATGGGTAAATACCCAGGTGGCAAGCCTCCTGAGATAAATGGTTGCTTCAGCTTGCTTTCAGAGAGGTGCTGTCACTGTTGGAAAAGATGGTAGAATATTACATAAAAATTTATATTCATTTTATCACTTCTGAATGCTTTGCTACATTGTAACATCTGGCATAAGTACAAAGGGATTTTTATTATTATTATTTTTCTAATCAGATCCTCTTGGAATTCTAACATTAGCTATTTCCAAATTGGTACATCAAAGGCTTCATTTATCATTTATCAGGAAACATATGGGAAAATCTAATTTTCATGTAAATGCAAAAAGAATGTTACTAAAAAGTGCTTGATGAAACTTTCTCTATTCCTACAGGGCAGTAATAGCAAGAGTGAGGGTTTCTCTCTTTCTCTTCCTCTTTTCCTCTCTCTTTCTCCCTTTCTCTTTCTTTCCATCTTACTATTTGGAAGTATTATTTAGTAGAAATCTGATAAGTATTAGGTGACAAAATCTGATTAAAAACTAGCTGGACACACAGAATTTTTGTTTTGATATGGAATGAAAATTAGACCTGGCACTAGGATGCAGCAGAGCAAAAGAGAGTCTGTGGTCCATGGGGATACTGAAGTGTATAAAGCAGAACTTCTAAAGAATAATCATGTATTTTACTTTGTGAGTCAGGAGAGATCACGAATGAGAGATGTGCAGAGCAGCAATGCCTTGAATCTAAATCCCAGATGACTTGTGCTCTAAATAAGGCAAAACTATGAATTTGGATTTCTAAGCAACATGCTGTCAGCTATTATGGAGTAAGTATTTTATGCCTGAAATTTTGGATGGTCTCAATTTCATTTCAGAACAGAATATCTAACAGAATTTCTGACAATTTTCTCATTGTCAGAAATACAATTACTCATTGTATCACTGGTCATTTTTGTCTAGTGATATTTTTAACAGCACAGCAAGGATCACTGTGTAAAGTAGTACAACCCAGTTCAAATTTATTTTCCTCAGAATACATATTTCTGGCCAGCAGCTTAAACAACTCATCAAGTGACAAGGACAATCTTTAAATATTGGGAGATACAATCTAATGATATGCAGGGAGATGAAAAGAAAGCTATAGTTCTCCATCTATTTTAAATCAGATATTAAAATCTTCTGACTTCCCAATCACTGCCCAGGAAAAGTGATGAATAGCTCAATTCATGAAATGGGTGGTAATTAAATACTTGGAGCATCATAACAATTCTTCAACTGCAAGAGAATTGGACATTTCCTCTTAAGTGGAAGGAAGCTGACAAAAGCTTTGTTCATGGTTTCTAGGTATCATTTCTGATTATTCTGGTCTTACTTTCAAATCCTCTAAGTACTGCCTGCTTAAGGGTCCTCTAGACTCATTTGACACAGAAGCTGATATTCAAACAAGGGTTGCTGGGATTGTCTCTCTTCTGTTCTAGAACAAAAACAACGGTATTTTATTTCTCATGCATCAATAAACAAGACATCAAATTTGAAGAAAAAGTTTAAATATTAGCTTTTTAAAATGAGCGTCATTTAAAGGCTTTTATATTACATATGGTATAGTCATCTAGCACACTTTTGTGTTCTGCTGTTGGTAGCTGCATTGTAGTTGCAATATGCTTGCTATTTTTATTATATCATTCAGGCTACATCAGAATAATTGTATATAACAGATATGAAATATAAAAATAATAGTGGTGTCAAATTTATCAACAAAAATGTTTGATACTTGGAAAAAGCTTTATAGGGTTTCATCCTAATTCCTAGTATTTCTAAGAGTTCTAGTATCTGCTGTACAGCAGCAATACTACAACTCAGTTGCTGATGCCTCTCATTCCTGTTGTCATGAGTTTTTATGTTTACTCTGGGAGTCTTACTGGTGCTCACTTGCTGTGGAGGAGGAGAAAGCATCTTCCGCGTAACCTGGTAGATCCAGTTCAGAATGATCTGCATTGTGACAGCTATCCCTATCCCTGTCATAAAGGTTGATGTCTTCTGCTCTGTGTTCTGCACAGATCCTGTTCATCCTACATCACTTTGTTTTTCAGACACTGAATTGTCTTCTGGCATGTTGAATGACTTGATTCACAGCCTTCATCAATACTTCCAGAGCTGTTTCAGACTCTTTCAACCAACGATGCAACTCCTCAGCTCAAATTTCTATTATGTTTTCCATGCTGTTTGTCATGTTCAGCCTGGACTCACTACATAACAGAGGCTGAATGAAGACTGTCTTTAGTGAAGCCATACAGTTCAGCATTATATCTTTCTTTTTCTTTCCAGCTCAAGGATATTTCCTTTTTCCTTCCCTCAGCTAGAAGCTAGACATTGTTTCCATTTCTCCTTCTTCAGAAATTCCCTTTCTACTTTTGGATTTTTTTTTTTATTTTCTATGCTAGCACTTTTCTCTACAAGTTCTCCCTTTTCTCTTTTTAGATGGCAGTTTTATTTCTATGTCCTCCTTTTATTCTTTGTAATAGAACTATCAAATTAGTTGCTTCCTTCTACAAAGTGCGTAGTGTAGAGGCCCAAATATCTGCCTTGGACTCAGTGCTCTCTTGACAGATTGCAAATGCTTTTCTTGCCTCCTCAGTGCATCTTCATCCTGGAAATCTTCCTGATTCCATGAAGAGACCTTTCTGAATGACTCACACCACAAAGTTTACCTCTGAAAGAAGGATAGGCTTTTTTTCTTCTGATAAGTGATCATTTCTGTGTTCAAAACATTACCCTCTGTGCAGAAAAGAAGTCTGAGCAGGAGAGTTCAAGTCCCTACAAATTACAGTAAATTACAAATAAGTAATCCTGATTTCAGTTTGTGGCTTTTTGTACAAAGGATGTAGCCTGCCTGCATCAGGTATTGATCTATGACAGCTCTTCCTCTGGGTCATCATGTTCAGGTATCTTCAGTCATGCATAAAGAAACTCTTTTAAGTAAGATCTGTGCAGCTTGAAAATGAAATTATTTATTAGTTAATACCTATTTAAAAATGGATTTAATGAGTTACAATGCTAAACTTCAATATGCTCATCACCCTGCAAAGATATATGAAAGGTTTTTGCTGGCAAGGCAGGTATCAGTTGGAGAAGAATGGGCTTCTGGTGCTCGCAGGAATGGATCCTTACTAAGCTGACCCTACTAATCCACCAAATCTGCCAAAACTAGTGATCTGAATGCTGACCTGACCAACTGTCAACTACCTCCTTATTTTAATTTCTTTAGAAGGATTTTACACATTTCTACATCTGTTTTCCCTCTTGAATTCTTGAGTGACTAATGGTCCAGTATCCACAGGCTGTCTCTCTGTAGCCTTTCTGCAGAATTTCTCACATCTCTTTCCCAGGCTGGTGATATTCTCAGAAGTCTTGGCCAAAGGCACGAAGCTGGGCCTTGTCAGAGCTGGGTCGAAGGGATGTGACCAGCTGAGTGGGCTTGGGAAGGGTTGCACAGAGGGAGCATCACAGGATGTATCACCACAGCAGTGAAGGGTTTCTTGATGAGCAAATACGCTCAGAAGGTGACAGGTAAAGACAGATGCTGAGGGGCACAAAAGTGACTTTCCCCACCGTAAAATTCTACAGCCACTGACAATCAGCCTAGGCCTCTAGGGCAGCAGTCCCATAAGCGGACAGACTCTAATCCCTCTGCAGGCCTCAGATCTCCTCCTGAGGAAATGAAGATTGGCCTGGTGATGGCTACAACCTAGACCACTGCTATATAAAGACGGCAGTATGAAATATGCCTGGCATGTCTCTGCACCACATTCTTTTGTTTGAAAGAATTGTCTCATGCAGGATGGCAAGGTTGATCCTCTGAATAAAGGACTAGCCTGCCCTTGTGCTAGGAAACAAGGGTAGCCTCATGAGAGCCTTTGCGTGTCACTTAATCTAGAGGAGCAGCACAAGCAGCACCAGCAGAGCAGGCAGCAAGATATTGCAGTAATATTTGTAGAAAAATTAGTAGAAAGCAAAGTAGAATTGTAAATAGTATTTAAACATGTGAATAGAGAATGCAAATTTAGAGCCCCTGGAAAAGACAGGTGACTTTTAAATGTTGACCATGGACCTTTAGTGTCCTTTTTCGTGTCTTTAATAGCAGTTTGTCCCTCAGAGGCGTTACGATTGTCTATATGCTGTTTTCAAGGTATGATCATTTGTGATATTACAGATGGGTAACAGGCCTGTCTAAATTGGCAGAGGCCTGATATAACACACAGGTATGTGGATTGCTCTGTCTCCATTTGCTACTGTTAAATGAGGGAAGCGCTGCTGGTTAAGCGGATTACACTGCTGCAATGTGTACTCTTTATTCCACAACAAGCTTATGAGTCATGGTTGCACTAGTCGAGAGACTAGACTGCTGTCATTCTGCTAGCATCCCCAGAGGAAGTCCTTGCAGAAGTGACTTCTAAAAAATAGAGTATTGATTCTTTTGCTCTGTAACTGTCACTTGTCAGTAGCACGTTGTAGTAGCACATTTCTGCTCTGGTGAGATGCTATCGCTTAAACTACTACTCTTTTTTCCTTTTGAATTATATGAGCAAATGAAAAATACTACTTATAGCCAATTGCCTTTGGCTACCTGAGCATGCTGTTTTTCTGTTTTGTTGCAGATACGAGGTAGAGGTTTCATCTTCTCACCTCTGAGTTTTATATCTGTCTGGGCTTGTCAGCATTCCTTTATTCATATGAGAGACTGATTCTGAGGTAATGTCTAGCAAAGATAAAGATTTTCATAAACTCCAGTGATCTTGGAATTGTATTTTTGTTAATCAAAGCAGAAAACCATTATACAACAAAGTGCTGTTGCTGTTAGTGCTTTGGGTTTCTCGAAAGAGGAAATTTTGCACGAGGTAAGCTACTGCTAGGGTTTTGAAGATTTTATGTTCATAACATCAGTAATTTACAGGATCTTCTACAAAGGATTCCTAGTTCATGACCTTGTCTACTGCGATATGGATAATACACACGTGTGCATGCATCACATGCACACACACACAGGCGGAAAGTCATTGAACGGTGTCCGTGGTGGTTGAATGCTGTAGCTCTCATTCATGAGATAAACTCACAATTGATTATTTTTAAAGTTAAAGCAAGAATTAAAAAACCCATAGATCTAAAATAGATTGTTCTAAAATGATGTGAGTAGGGTTTTTTGTCAATTTTTTAGTGAAACCACCCCTATTACTCTGCACTTGTGAGGAGCAGTGCTGTAAAACTGGTAGATGTGCTGCAGAAGGGAGGTCAGTGAGGCTGGGTGCCTATGGCTTGTAAAATTTCTGGTTCCAACTATGAACCCAGGATCACACTAAGGAAAGTTATAGCTTGACTCTAGGCAAGAGTCAAGTCCTGCCTAGAAATGAGAGGCTAAGATGCTCGGATGCACATTTGTGCAGCTAACCTGGAAGCCACAGACACAACTGACTGCATGGTGTAGTCCTATGGACCTCAGAAATGTGAGTGGATTGGCTTGGCAGAACCATCTCTGGTGCCATTTGCAGCAAAACCAACCAGGACTCTACAGGAATCCTGCTCTTTCTTAAAGCTTATTTATTCTGAGATGTTCTGTGCAAAGTGTTTTTCTGATGATCATCTAGGTAAGTTTTGTCTTCTGTACTGAAGCCTTCTTTTACCTTCACTGAATGTCAGGGAATGTAAGAGAACAAGGTAGAGGGAAAATTTTGAATATTGTGTTTTTGAAAAAATACTCTTTCTCCTTCTTCTGAGAAGTTTTGTAAACTCTTAATATTGCCACTGGTTGAGGCTCATTATGCAGGAGACCTGACCTCTATTTGTTCCATCTTGTGGTCTTCAAATACAAGCGTATCCTTCATCTCATCAGTCATTTGTACACTGCTTGGTTTTTGTCCCTTCTGATTCTGAATTGAATACAGCAGTGCTTAAACAACTTTTTAGAAGAAAAATGTTACAAAGTTATAACCTCCCCAGGCCATTAAAAACTGCAAAATATAATTGACAGTTCTAATGAGGCAGAGACTCTAATTGGCAGGCATGTTAGGAAATAATGTTAAGTTTCTATGACAACTGGAGATTTCCTTAGGTTCTGAAATTTTATAGATCCATTATAGAATACCTGATTTGTATTTTCAATGTATTTCACTCCTTCTAAAAGTAATCTTGAGATTAAAGACATTTCAAACTAAAAAGCAAAAACAAAACAAAACAAAATCTTTGTAGACGCACTGTAGAAACTGGTATTTTCCCCTTGACTTTGTTATTTTCCTTTTGCATGGAGAGAAAAAGTTAAATGTAAAAATCTGCCAATATCAAGTTCAGGAAAATGTTGCCATCCCAAGACATCTGTGGTTCTTAGGAGATTTTGGCATTCCTTCACTGCAGCATTTCAGTTCATATGGAATAAGATCAGTCCTAGAGTGTATCTATCTGGGCTAATGCAGTGTCTTGCAAAAAGTATGGTTTAAAGAAGAAGACGTGTACAGAATATTTGTGCGTTACTTGGAGAATGAATTAGAAAGTTTTAGCTAGTTAGGTCTAGTCATGGAGTTGGTGAATGGTCTATGTAGACTCACACAGTTTCAATAATGTATTAGGGCATGTTATCATCCTTTGTGTTATGTTTTGCTGGCCTGTAATATCCTCTTCGAACGATGTTTTTAACAGAACATGTATTTTTAGGAAGGTCCAAATTAAACTGAAATCTTGTCTATATATTTTGGATATATGGTCTCTTTTTTTTTAAAGGAGAACTATCTTACCATCTTTGGTTAATTCATGTCCCATGCTGCAAGGTGACACAAACATTTAATAAATCAGTGTATAATATAAACTATGTGCATAAATGTTTATAAGATTATATTTCCAATCAGTATTAGATCTAGCACTGCGGTGTTTGTTAAAAGGGACTAGTTCCTAGAGAAGCTGACTCATTTCAAATATTTATTACGTAGGAGGGAGAAATCTTACTAATTAATGATTGATAATATTGAATAATTATGCTGAAAAATCACTATTTTTTTAAAGGAGGGAATTGGGAGACTAGAATTATGCATTGTGATGGATCTGGTGTCATATTTATCTTATATATTCTAAAAGGGATACATTTTTTGTTGAGAAAGAGTATGTTGTGTTTTAGGGTTAGCCAACAAACCTTTACTCAAGTAACTAACCTAAATTAAATCTGTGCAGCTCATACTATGTTTAAGTGCTCATCACTTAATAAAGCACTCAGAAATAGATTTTTATTAAATACATTTTCATTACATTACAGTATGTTAGGCTTTTTTTTTCTGTGCAAATTCAGGGAAGGAAAGTTACTATGGTTACAGATAACTTGGAATGATTTTCTCATCTGTTGAGCATTTTTATACCTAGTTTTTCCAGTTTTTTAGTTTTTTTTTGGTTTCAAACTGAAATTCTGAAGCTATAGGAGATTTTTTAAAGTTCTGCCAGGTAATCATGTTAAAACATAAGGAGTCCCTCAAAAAAGAAAGGAAAGAAAAGAAAAAAATCTGATTAAACTTTGTAGCTATCTCTCCCTGTAGAACATTTTTCTTAAAATAACAGGAAAATCAGACTTTCTTCAGATAGTTTAGTTGCAGCTAATTTAAGGACTTCATTTTTTTTTTTAAAGTAATTGTGCAAATATATTCTAAGTAGGTTCTACTTCTAGCTAAGAAATTTGGCATGAGCTTTCTTCATAAATTTGATAACACTGTTGCTTAAATCCTGCAAGAATCCTAGCTCAAAGCAGGATGACAATGACATGCATATACCAGCTGTTCCTGAGATATGAGTACTCTAATGGCTGTTAAAATACATCTGAATTCTCAGCCTCCAACTGTTCTTATGTTTTGAAGGAACACTTTGTTTTTCAAGCATTTATTCCAGAATCTGTTGTTAGAAATAAACAAGTTCCTGACAGGTACTCATCTTGCTGCTCAAAGCCTGGTTTTCCCTGTCTGGAAGGAATATATATGGCTTAGGAAGTCAGGATTTTCAGGTTCTTCGCCCTAAAATTTCAAACCTTGTGAAGCCTTGCAAAGTAAAGTGTAAATGATGAAACTGTTCTGAAACTGCCAGACCTCTGCCCTAGTGGCAGAAACACCATGGGGAAGCATTGGATGCTGTCCCCAGAAACAAGAGAGGAAAGTGGGAAGCCCTGTGGCGGCTGGGAGCTCTCGCTTGGCTAAAATTTGCAACAATATCCAACTTGTTAAAGAACTGACACCTTTGCAAAACTCGCCTTGCTGATGGTGCAAAGAGCAGATCCTCTTATGGATGTCGCCTGAAAGTTCTGGGGAGATCACCTCATAAGGATGACCAGAGCAATGTCTCCTCTAGGAGCATAAAAGACAGTCTAGTAATGATGAGTGGGACAGTTCTCCAAGTTTTAAGGCTCAGTGATGCTGAAATACAGCTGGATTTAAGAATCAATTTCTAAAATTAAATATTATTTATTATAATGTATATCCTTAGTATTCTTTTCCTTGCTCCTTCCACAGGAAATCTTAAAACTTCTGCTTCTGACTCCAAATTAGAATTTGGGTTTCCTGGGAAATAAAAAATGGAAGACACGCCTTTGAAAGGGTGCTTTAAAAAATAAGTTTCTATCAAAATCTTTTGCCTTTCAGTTTGCTTTTATTCCTAACTTCCTAGCAGATATATTCTTGAAATGATTTCGCCTTCATATCTGAAGTAGGATTCCACTAGCTGACAAGTTTAAAGTTATTCTGGGCCTGCTCTTTTACATTATGAGCAGAAACCGGGTCGGAACAACTGATGCTTTAAAAATCCTACAGATCGAGCTGTTCCCTTGGGAGACAGCTGTTTTTGCCTGATACCTGCTCCAGTTGCTCAGCCCAGCCCAGGATGTTTATGTTACCAGATCCTGTGGTGGGTTTGGTAACAAGCCTGCCAGGGACTCAGAAGAACCGCTTTCCAGTTTGAGGTACCTGCACTTGCTAACTTGGTTTGCTATAGTTATATAAACTGCAATTCCATCTTCTGTTTAATTATAACTGCTGTTCACCTTCCCCATTAATTTGAGAAGGAAAAATTTTGGGGCAGCCCCTGTATATTAGTAGCTTCCAGCAACAGATCTTCTCTGGTAGAATAAGGACTGAGTTAGCAAACTAAAGCTTCTTCATTTGCACCAAGGAATCCCCATGTACGTGGACCCCATGCCTAGCTGTCTTGGAGGAGCTGACATGTAAAATAAGGGATGAATGTAGATGCCACCTTTAAGTTAGCTGACACAGCTGGATTAGGCTAGGAAGCCAGTCTAGAAGTCCTTTTCCCCTCAGAACTGCTAAATCAGTTGCTCATGAAAAGAGTGGAAAATCTTGAGTCTGCGAAATGTACTACCTTAAAAAGCTTAAACTGGAGTGCTTTGCTATTTATGCTCTTCTTTCTTGTAAATATTGTTTCATTTTGAATTTAATAAATTCACACTTAGAAGGTAAAAATGATGTGGAGATATACAGGTAACCTATCTCAGCTACTTTGAGAGTGCACATCTGTCATAGAATCACAGAATCCTTAAGGTTGGAAGGGATCTTTAAAGATCATCTAGTCCAACCCTCCTGCACATGCAGGGTTACCTAGAGTATGTGGCACAGAACCGCATTCAAGCGAGTTTGGAAGATCTCCAGAGAAGGAGACTCCACAACTTCTCTGAGCAACCTGTTCCAGTGCTCCATCATCCTCACCATTAAGAATTTTTTCCTTAAGTTCCTGTGGAACTTTTGGTGCTTTGGTTTGTGGCTGTTATCTAGTTCTGTCGGTGGCCACCACTGAAAAGAGACCGGCTCCATCCTCCTCACTGCCTCCCTTGAGGTATTTATAGACACTGATCAGGTCCCCTCTCAGCCTTCTCTTCTCCGGGCTGGACAGGCCCAGCTCCCTCAGCCTCTCCTCGTAGGGCAGATGTTCCAGGCCCCTGATCATCCTCGTGGCCCTGCGCTGGACTCTCTCCAGCAGC
>JAWLRI010000215.1:3652833-3724962 GCA_034781795.1 Crypturellus tataupa
CCTCACCAGGGCTGAGTAGAGGGGCAGGATCCCCTCCCTCGACCTGCTGGAGACGCTCCTCTTAATGCACCCCAGGACCCAGGATCCCACTGGCCTTCTTGGCCTGAGGGCACCCTGCTGCCTCATGGTCAACTTATCTTCCACCACGACGCCCAGGTCCCTCTCGGCAGAGCTGCTCTCCAGTAGGTCGGTCCCCAGCATATACTGGTATCTGCAGTTATTCCTCCCCCGGTACAGGACCGTGCACTTGGTCATGTTGAATTCATGAGGTTTCTCACTGCCCAGTTGTCCAGCCTGTCCAGGTCCCTCTGGATGACAGCACAGGCCTCTGGGGTGTCAGTTACTTCTCCCAGTTTCATATCATTGACAAACTTGCTGAGAGAGAACTCTTTGCCTTCATCCAGGTCATTGATCAATAAACTGAACAGCAATGGACCAAGGACTGACCCCTGGAAGACACCATTAACTCAGCTAGACTCTGCACCGCTGACTGCCACCCTCTGGGTTCTGCCATCCGGCCAGTTCTTAATCCACCTCACCGTCCACTCATCTAACCCACACTTCTGGAGCTTGCCCAGGAGGATGCTGTGAGAAACAGTGTCAAAAACCTTGCTGAAATCCGGATATGACATCCACCGCTCTCCCCTCATCTACCCATCTGGCCATTCCATCACAGAAGGCTATCAGGTTAGTCAAGCCTGATTTCTGCTTAGTGAGTCCATGCTGAATACTCCTGAGCACCTTGTTAATCCTCCACATGTTTGGAGACAACAGCCAGGATGAGCTGCTCCATGACTTTTTCCAGGGATGGAGGTGAGGCTGACTGGCCTGTAGTAGTACTTTTTGCCATTTTTGAAGACTGGCATGACATTGGCTTTCTTCCAGTCATATGGTACCTCTCCCGTTCTCCAGGACCTTTCAAAGATGATGGAGAGCAGCTTAGCAGTAACATCTACCAGCTCCCACAGCACCGTCCAGTGCATCCCATCAGGGCACGTGGATTTACAGATGTCAAGTTTCCCTAAGGGCTCTCTGACCCAATCTTCCTCTACTCAGGGCAGGTCTTCCTTTCTCCAGGCACTTTCTCTTGTTTCTAGAGTCTGGGATTCCAGAGGACCGCCCTTGGTAAACACTGAAGTGAAGAACTCTGCTTTTTCTGTGTCTTTTGTAGCCAGGGCACCTACTGCGTTCACTAGCGGACCCACGTTTTCCCTAAACTTCCTGTTGCCATTGACATATTCGAAAAAGCTCTTGTTTTGCCAGCAGCTCCTTGCTCTTCCACACTGGCCTCCAGCCCGCCCTGCCTGACTTCTTACTCAGAGGAATGCACTGCTCCTGAGCATGAGGGAAATGCTGCTTGAATACTGACCAGCTCTCTTGGGCCTCCCTTCTTTTGGGATTCTTCTGAGAAGGTCTCTGAAGAGGCCAAAGTTGGCCCTCCTGAAGTCCATGGTTGCAAGGCTACTTACAGCCCTGCTTCTTCCTCGTTGGATCCTAAACTCAACCAGCTCATGATCACTGCAACGAAGGCTACACCCCACCTGCACATCTCCAGCAAGTCCCTCTATTTGTTAGTACGAGGCCAGTAGCCCACCTCTATAATAATCTTCTATGCTCACTTCTCTACTACCATACTCGCACTGAATGCCTTCTGGCTTTGGATGCATGACACTAATTGCCCTGTCCACGTAACATTCCCTGTGCCACTTCTTGCTCAGTTTAAAGCTCTCCTAACAAGACTGGCCAACTTTCTGGCAAAGACACGCATCTATATCCTCAGAGCTATCCTCATGAGTTGCAGTCACAGTCCAGACCAGAGCCGCGTATCACTTTATATTCTGTGGAATTATTCAGTGAAGTCACAGGGTTCGGCATGCAACAGCTAGCATCTTCTAAGGTCTCACACACTATCCTTTTGAGAAATTCTGGATGAGTCTATTTCATAACTTAATCAGCATTTCATTAGCATGTCTAGAGCAACAGATGAGTGAACTTCTAGCCTGCAATTTGGATAAATGTTAATTTTAGAGATAATTTCCCAAGAATAAAACATCTTGGCTCATATGTCTTAGCACATTCATGATTCACAAAGCTAAAAATGGTGTTCATAATCATAGCATGGAAAAAAGTGAAATGCTGAATATTTAAAACTGTACACTGAGCAGAATGCCAAAGATTAAGAATCTCACAGTACTTGTTGGAAAAGAATATTGGCGACCACAAGAGATGGAACAAGTGATGTATTTGAGCTCTTGTAGTTTTTAATGACCTAGTACACTTTATTTCCATCTGAATAAAAGAAAAATAGAAATACTGCTTTTGCAAAGAGGAGGTGGTAATTATTGCTTCAAAAATTAATCTGTAGATGTTGCCTGATACTGAGAAATGTTCATCATTGAATGCATACCATCATCACTAAGTCGAGGGAGGTGACTGATATACTCTGTTCAGTACTGATGAGACCATTTCTAGTGTGCTGGATCCAAATCTACTCAAAACCCAACTGGTCATGGACCTGAGCAATTCGCTCCAGGTGACCATGATTTGAGTCTTGTGGTTGGACCAGATGATCTCCAGAGGTCCCTCCCAACCTCAACTATTCTATGATTTATTTAAATTATCCTTTGAGAGAAGAATACACTGGGTATCTGTTTTTTAGATATAGTTGTTTCATGAAGAATGTTGTGGAAACAAGTAATGAAGCTTGATTCATAGAACTCTTCAAAGGAAGAATTGTGAGAGGCTGCATCCAAACTGGCATTCTATCTATGCTGATGGTTGAGAAGGGGACTTGACTCACATTATCCCCTGTGGCACAGGCAGTCAGCAAGGAGACTAATTCATGTTTTGTAGGTGTCTGTTGAAAACTGGATACTAGTGGGGAGGCAAATGCAAAACTTGACTCAATCATTTCAAATAATGTTATTTACATTTTACAAAGAGTATGCTCTCAGAGGTTACTGATATGTAAAATGCACTTCCATAACTAGAGCCAAATATTTTTTTTTCCTGTAGCTATAATGCAAAATTACTATTTAGACTATGTTTCTCTATTCTGTTTTCTGAACAGCCTCTGCTTAGAAATCACTTCTGATAAAGATGGTTCTAAGATGCGTATAGTTATGAGTGAATGATTAACAGATAGGACAAGGTGAGAGAATTAGTTTCATAGTAGCCTTGCATCTGTCACTCCAGTAAGGTAGAAATCAACAGTGTCATGGGCTTTGGTCTTTGACATGACACAGGGCTAGAGTAGGGCTATAGCCACTTGTCAATATTCCTGTTCTTTTCTAGTGATTGAAACCTCTGTTTATTCTTTCTTGCTATGGCATAACAGTCAGGTGATATCTACTAGTAATGTGAAGGGCTGCCAGACTTTGGGGCTGAGTCCTGTCTTGCTGACATCTCTACTATTGAACTGTGAGCATGGATCTTGGCAAGGTGCTAGCCTGCATTAAACAGTTCCTTCTGTCACACAATAGCCAGGCATGGCTTGAGGGTGGTTGGCACAGGCCAGGTACTGTTCTCCCAGCCCTGTTCTCATGGAACAGCGCCGCAGGGAAACAGATTTCAGCTGAATGGATGCCTGCAGCACTACTTGGTGCAGGTGTCAGGGGAAGAGCATGATCCTTGACTCAGTTTATTTAGAACAAGTATAAATTCACAGGGCTGCAAGGTACGTCCTGCACTGGCATTTCTGAATCTGACTAGAACTGGTTATATCATCCATTGTAAACCTGTAATGAACCTTTTTTGCTAAGGTATATGTTTTTTTGATTGTTTATTTTCATAAAGTAACCTAGTAATTATATAGTCATAAGCTGGTGAAGTCTTCCTTTTTTTTCCCTTATTTTTTCTTTTTTATTTCTCTCTTTTTTTTTTTTAGTTTCTTTTTTTTCCTACTATTAATGCTGTGTTAGTTATGTGAACCATAATACTGTTCTTATCCTGAAAACCTTTTGCTTCTGACTGGTACACTAACAGTTAAAAAAGGATGCGCTGCCAGTACAGATTTGGGCTGAGTAATTAATTGGCACTAGCTCTCATGTTAGACTGATTGCTGGTTTCATGAATAAACTGGAGGCTGCCCAAAGAACTGCCAAAACTGTGTGTTTGCGTCCTTGGGTGGTCACAGTGGGGAGAAGCTCCCCCACTTAACTGCGAAAATGTTTGTGCTTCTGCCTTTGACCGTTCAGCTCTGCTGTAATTGCTATTGCAGTTCGAGTCTTCGGCTCCTGTAGTAACGTCTGTTCCATTTCACGCCGGCAACATTAATTTTACGTGATGGAATGCTATACCCACAGCGCCCACCGGGATTTTATCTGGCCTGTAATTGGCAGCTGATGAGGTTTTTTGAGTCCTCAAAAACCTTGACGCCAATTTTATGGTGTAGATTTATAATACCTCCTGCAATTTGACTGTAGTTCGATTAAATTAGTTTCTTTAATTTAGATTTAGTATTATCTTGTATGTTCATTTTTTTGTTCAGAAGGCACGCACGAGAAATTAATATAGAGTAAAACCAATGAATAAATATGTATAAATATTTTATAGTCTATCTAAAATGCATGCTATTTGCTGAAGAAACATTACTTCCACTTCTGAGAATTTCTTGAAACATCACTGACCAGTATGCACAGCTTTAGTTTTCAAGTTATTTCATGCAGAAGTTTTCTGAGGGAAAAAATTGGTGGAATTAAAAGAATCTATGTTTGATTGGTGTGATCTTGCATTGCAAAAACAACGTCCAGCTTGTGTGTCAAAAAAGAAAAAAAATCAATGCAGATTTAAACAAAGAGGAAAATGATGGAGAAAGGAAATGGATATTCATCATTGATCTTGTTCCTGTTTTGCAAATATACCCTGGCAGTTGCTATGCTATGACTAACCCTATTGTGCCATGGGTTGCATTTCCTGAATGCAAATCTAGAGCTTTGCAAAACTCGGTTTGCAGTTCTCCTGTAAAATAAGCTCTGAATCATAATGAATATTTTCATTTGATGGAAAACAATATATTGTGTGGAAGTCACATAATATGACAAATATACAAATATTCTATACAAATAAATATAACAATCAATTATATATTATATATATAAAATCCTGCTTTATGAACTAAAATTAAAAATGTCTCCCATCTATATACTTGCTCACATGCACTCATCAGTATGCCCAGAAAAAAGTTAATGGTAAAATTATTGTGTTGATTGACTGTACCATAGAAATCTGAAGAGTCTTTTTATTTTTTAATGAATGATTTTTCTAAGGACAGATTCAATATTGTTGATCAAGATCGGCCTTTGTCCATTGGTCTCTGCCACGGATTTTCCAGCCACCTGGGAACACAGGTCTATTTGAGCAGCTGGAGCTTAAGTGCAGTTGTACTCCAAATCTAGGGTCCTGGAGACAAACACAAATGAATATTTCCTCTTCAGTCTGTTTCCTTCCCCATGAGCTTCACATATATCTTTTATCGCAGAAATCCTCTTAACAGCCTCTCCTTTAAGACGGACCAAATATGCGCACTGTCACAAGGCTGGAATTGGAAATATTGTTTCCTATATGAGCCATTTCCTCAAAATAATTTTTTCTTTTATTTTAGTTATTCATTGTAGGATTGTTAATTCTTTTCCCTGATCTAGTGCTCAGAAACGGATTTCTGTGTAAGCGTACAGTTACCAAAACCACATAGTCACAACGTAAGAAGAGTTTTACATTATTAACTGCAGCTGTTCAGGAAACAATGAAATTGCTCCATTGCACCTGTGGAATTTAGTTCCTCAAAAATACATGGTTTTGAAGAACTAATTTGAAATAGGAAGTAATTTAGGCATCCTTCTGTTCAGAGAGGAGTGTCTTGTTCTCTAATTCTGGACTTGATTCTCAAGCTTAATTTCATGCCTGTACTTTCACAATGCTTGTGTTCATAGACACAGAAAGATATCTTGATCACCTTAGACAGATAGAAACACTGAAGAAAGAAACAAATCTAATCTTCAGTGTGTTCCTTTGTACAGTGAAGAGCAAACGGAGACTGTGCACATGCTAATGTAGGCCAGGCTGAACTGATCATGGTTTGAGAAGCTGTTGGTGCTGTTAGGCTGAGAGGAAGTGAGTGGTATCAGAGTTTTTTTGTTTCTTTATTTTCTTCTGGCTACAGAGACAGCTGACAGAGGAGGACTTTTGCATACTGGCAAAACAAATCATCTAAATCTGTTGATTGCCTCTAGATTTGCAGTACCCCTTCCTGATCCATCCTGTCTGCCTCCCATCCTATGAAAACAAGACTTTAGAACCAAATGAGTTTTATTGGGGCTTCTAGAATTTAAATCAATTGGAGGGCTTAAGAGAATTGTGCCTGAAGAAATACAAGAAAAAGGTTCTTATATGTTCCTGAGGCACGATGCCAACTAATACAGCTACACATATCTAATAGCTGATTTTTTTTTTCATTTGGTCTCGAGTTCCAGAGTAAGTAAAACAATAATCTCCTTCAGTTTGTCATGAATGGTGTATATGTGTGAACATGATAGACAGTTGTACAGAAAAGTGGTGTGTTCGAGACCAGTAGTCCTGGAAAGGAGACCTGGACCTTGCTTTTGAACTGTGGGTGGGATGCCTCTGCCATCAGCAAATCTTTATTCAGTTCTCTCTTCCTCTTCTCAGTTATCAGACATAAGGTAATAGAGCAGTTTTGCTTCTTCTTTACCTATTTCTCCTTGTAATTTTAGTAGCCAATAATGTACTAGATGTTTGACAGCTGCTTCCTGATGTTTTCTGAGATGCAGGCTGCATTTTAGGACCACGGTGTAATTCCTTTCCCTCTTTTTTTTCCTCCTTGTTAAGAAATTCACTCCATCACACCATCTACTTTCTGATATTTTTGACTTTGCTGGTTTTTTTTTAATTTTGATGGAGAGTGAGAGTATGGTGCTTTTTCAAAGCTTCTACAAAATGTAGCAAGATCTTACAGCTCTAAATGCTGTGATACCAAATTATTCTGAAAAGCACTTCCAAGGCTCTAAAATACTTGTCTAGCCTGTCCTGTATTCCAGCAATCTACTAATAAGGTAGAAAAGACAAACTGTCATATGTATCATGTTAAAGAGAGTCTCTGATAAAACATTGGAATATAGTATGTGTTAAGGTCCATTAAATCAGTCCACAGTTCTATGTATTGATTTTAGAGTTCTTGGTTTTGATCAATAAGGCAAAGCATTACACTGAAGCCCTTGAAATAATTCTCAAATTTGACACTTCTTGGTGACTGTAAGAAAAGAGCAAATGGTTCATAAATAATCAACTAAAGTTATTAAAAAAGAAAAAGCCATTGTGTGTTTTCATTTTTTTTAATTTAAAATTATAAAGTATATCCTATTTTAGCCAGCAAATACCAGTGTCCTGCTGTTTCTTTAAAGGAGACAGTAAAATCCAGAGGGGCAACAACCACTGGGCTTTGTGATAGCAACTTACACCATTACCTGCCGCAATTGTTATAAGGGATCGGCTTATCAATTAGCAAATAGTAACTAGCAATTAGCACAACTAACTGGAATATGCTAATGTCCCAATAAAATGCTCGTTTCTTCACTCTCTCAGCCTGGTAAGGATCTACCCCAGTCCAGGATCCCAGGTAGGGGCAAAGGGGAATACTCAAGGTGCAGCCAGAGGAGTTGCTCCTTCGCGGTGCAGCGGGCTGACTGCACTGTTGTCACCCTTATGAGACGATCCTTCCAGACACCTCAGGCAAGGTCCAGAAGAGGATCTGCTCTTTGCACGGTCAGCGAGGCGAGTTTTGCAAAGGTATCAGTTCTTTAGAGAGTGGGGTGTTGATGCAATTTTTAGCCAAGCAAAAGTGCCCGACCTCCACAGAGCTTCTTCCCCTTCCCTCCCCTGCTGTTGAGGACAGCACCCAACCTTTCCCCATGGCATTTGTGGCACATTGGCAGAGTTCATGCAATTTGGTAGTTTCACTGTTAACTCTTTACTCATCTATCACCCAGCAAATGCATGGTATAGGGTCAGAGATTCATTAGTTCATCTAAAATGAGGATTTTTTTCCCCTTGAAATGCAGCTGACTGTTTAGAAATGTCTAAACTAGTGGATCAAAAATACCTTAAGGAAACATAACAGCCGTCTTGCAATCTGTAAAGGTTGTTGAGCCATTTAGGAAGCTTCCTAGCATTTTCGAATATGTTTTGTGTATATTAATAGGAGAGTTTATTTGCACTCCTGTGCCTGAATTAGAATAAATTCAGTACATTTTTTTACTCCTTATTTATCCTTAAACATTCCAGAGAAAAGATACGTAGCTCTGGTAGAACTTTTATATTTTTTCCCTAGTTTCTTGTACTTTTGACTGTGAATTTTTCTGTGTTGTCTTTGGAGCTGAATGTCATTTTGTACTTATAAATTGTTCTAATAAAGTCTTTAGTTACACTATATTACAAGTAAAAACACTATTAATAGCTAAACCTTATAAGTAAATACTCATTTGATGGAGGTAAAGGAAAAGGGGAGAACGCTTTTGTCAGTGGGTAAAAAATATCCTTGTATTGGGAAAAAAAAAGAAATCTAAGACATTTTATTATTTCACATCAACATGAACCAGCATTTTTTTTGTGGTTTTTGTCAGCAAACAAAAATATTTCTCATCTTCCAACCTTCAATGTGGTTCATATACTGTGATTGATGAAGGAACTTGGCTTCGCTTTAGCTATCTGGATTTGTGCTAATATAATTTGGACCATGAAGATTTTAGTGAAAAGGTGAACACACCTTTTCTAAATTTTTTTTAGCTGACTCTAGCATGAGATTTACCACTCAGTCTCCTGAGTTGCTTTAGCACACAGTATTCCCTTCATAATAATTCACTGGAGTGCGGAGTATAGTTTATAGTGAGTGCCTAGAAAATGTTTTGGAAGTAAGTCCCTGCCAGCTGAGCCAGAACAAGGCTGGAACAAGGAATATTCTTGTTTGGGCGCACATAGGGAGAAAAATAAAGTTGCTGTAAACCTCTTCTTCATAAGCTAACTGGACAAGGTTTTTCCATGAAACGTGTATTTATTACTTAGTGTGGTCATTTAATGTGGAAAATTAATTTACATTATCTTGGCTCTTACAAAGCACTTGTAACCAAACAGATCTTCAGATAATTCAGGGTTTTTAAGATGATGTAAATTCTCTTTGCTTTTAAGATCAACTAACCATCTTCAGTATCATTTCCATTAGGCAGAAACAAAATGCCTTGGTTTAAAGAACATACCTCTTGTTAAGGAGGTATGGCTCAGAAAGGCTGGGACTGCTGGTCCATTTTCTGAATGGAAACAAGTGACGTGTTGTAGATGTCAACCACTGTTATTTGACTTTTTTAATATATAGAAAACAATTTAATCTTAGACAAGACCCAGTATTCTGAAATGCTACCATAGTGGCTAACAGTGACAAACATGCTGCCAACTTTCTTATGGAAGAAGAAGACATCATTTTTCCCCACCTGAAAAGGACATGACTTTTAAAAGTTAGTTTCAGTACTTTCACAGGTTACATCTGTAAAAGATGTGGTGGTACTTTTTATACATAGGCCAGCTTAGGAGAACCAGAGTAAGTTTATCATTTGTTTTCATAAGTGCAACATCGTGCTTTTCAAGCAGTAGAGGCAGTCCACAGAGGTGTCTGGCTCACACTGCAGTGAGGAGGAAACTCGTTATGGTTTTCAGGTTTTGCTCAGAATAGTTACTGAGATTTTTACAGAGTTTTCCAGTGAAATAGGCTAGCCATAAGCAAGAGCCATTACAGATGCCTAATTTATATGAGGATAGCGAAAACCCCCCATTTTTTGCCACCACGTCTATGCTGCTCTAACACGTTGCTTGTGTTGGGACTTCCTGTTCTACTGGCAGTGGACTCCAGTATGGGTGGAATTCCCTAAGGCAGGAGGTGCTGCTGGAAGAGTGGCACAGCGTTCCAGGAACGAGCAAGTTGTAAGATCACGTGTACAGACACTTCACTGCTAGGATGCAGGGATCCCAAAGCCACATTCCATTGCATCAGTCACACCTCAATCAGGAGGGACCGTGTTTTTGCATGTGTATAAGGCACACTTGTAGATAGCTGTGCTACCACAATCACCTGTATACTGAACCAGATTTGCATCTAAACATTCAACTGTATTTCAGAAAGTCTGAAGCTACAGAATCACTTTGGTACAGTTTGATAGATAAAGCACTCACCAGTTGTTGCAGAATTTTTCTGATGAGATTGCAAGGGTGCTTTTAAATTGTTGAATGATGCTTCATTTTATATGCCTAGTTTAGAAGGAGAGTGTGGGGCATTCATCTACCACCATGCCTCAGCCTGTTAAAATCTGTCAGAAGTGCACACATTCACTTGTCTAAACTGTTTAGCTTTCAAAAAGAGTATGTGGACAGTTCTGCCAAAGACATTTGGAAGAAAGCATGAGAGAAGCAATTCTGACAAGCAAACTCATTCCTGAGGTGCTCATCACTAGAGAGCTGCGGTACAAGACTTTCTGTCTGTTTTTTGTTTTGCAAATCCACGTCTCCCAGGGCCTTCTGAGAGATAGTGTGAACCTTCAGTTCTGGAGCAAATCCACAGAACTTTGTGCTTAAACCTGTACAGGAGAAATGCCAAAATGCACATTGCAATGTTGTGAAGTTCTGGTTCTGTGGCTGTAAGAAATCTGTAATTCAAATGAGGCATCTAGTCATTAGCATTCTTTGGAGAGTCATTTTCCATACGATCCTGCTCCTAATGTAGGAGTAGCTTGTAATTTCAGGGCAGGCAGTGCAAACCTATTTCTGGCTCACTGAGCCAAAATTGCTTTGACTATGATTAGAAGCTATTTCAGCATGCAAATCTGTGCAGCTAGACTCTACAAAAATGGCATTATTAAATAGGTTAAATTGAGTCACTTTACTGTGACTGCATGCTTTAGTTTATTTTTGTCTGTATCTGTACAGGTGTCCTGGAGTTGTGATTGCTGCGCTGTGGTCAAGAAGGAGCCTGACCTAAAGTCAATGCCACAGGTGTGTGAGTTTTGAGTACCTGCAGCTCAGTCACTCTAACACAGTAGATAAACTCCAGTTTTCATTTAGTGAAGAAAAAAATCTTGTCAAAAGAAAAAAAACTTTGTCAGCTGGCTGAGAGCTATGCGCCCCCTGTACTTTGCTCAAGGTAAAGAAATGCTCTAACATTTTACTGGGACAAGCAGTGTGCTGCATTCAGTTTCACTAATTGCTAGTTGCTATTTGCTAATTGAAAAGCCGATCCCTTACAATGACTGCACCAGTTAGTGGTGGATGTTATCACAAATATCTTGCACTCATCAATAAAATCAAGTAACTAAAGCCCAGCGGTTGTTGCCCCTCTGGATTATTTTACTGTCTCCTTTAATGAGCTGGGGTGACAACAGGCAAAGCTCAGTTAAAATGCACAAACAAGGAACTATGGTCTGGTCTCACTATGCGCCTTTAGTTTGCTCTGTAGTTTTCAGTGAGCCTTTTCCATTTCATTGTTTGGATTTATGCATCTACCTTTGGGACTTAACTGCGACTCCTGATTTTAGAATTTAGCCACCCATCCATTTTTTACCCACCAGAGGGAGGCGTCAGGTTCCCAACCTCTGAGTCGTCTTCTAGAGTTGTCTTCTTTTGGTACCACCAATGGAGAGGACTGAGGACCAGGGTGAAGGTGCTCAGGTCACTCAGTTTAATGCCTGCTGTGGCTAATGCACCAGTCAAGGAGCAATCCCAGTTTCCAGCCTGCAAACAAGGACGCTGATATCACAGTCCAACTTCTTCCTTGGTGCTGTACAGGTTTTGCTCAGTGATTCATAACGCACAGGTGGAACATACTGAGTCACCGTAACATTCCCTCCTTAGCTATAGCTCAGGGGAAGAAATGAAAAATTGAATCACTGTGCTTTCCCTTGCCAACAGTATTGCTCTAAACATTTGTCAGCGGGTTCTAGTGTTACATCCTGTTGTAAGTTTAAGATAAATTTGGGTCATAAAACACTACTGTGTAATTACTGCTGGTAAATTTTAGCTTCTTAATAAGAATCATTATGTGATATACTTTATGTTATTAATGGTTTAGTATACATATACCAATGTGGCTTATTGATCTCTTTTAATAAGAGAAGAGGGGTTATAAGAGATATGATCTGTATTTCTTGTAAGTAGCTCCTTGAAAAAGAATAGAGAACTTGCTGAGGAAGTGATTATAAGCAAGACACTTTAATGAGTCTATGAATATGTATGTTTTCCTCAAACTTTCACAATAGCAGAAAAGAAAGTTAAATCTGCAATAGAATTAATTCTCCAAGAGGACAAATGCACAAGACTGTTTCAATACCTGTTTTGGAACTAAGCTGTTAAGCAATTTAACTTCAGGTTTATAAAACTGCAGGAGTTTCAAAGTATTTGCACATTCACTATGCTCCAGGAGCAGCTTCTGAATTTAAACAAGAGGAAAGATAAGTAAAAAAAAGTAGAGGGGAAGAAAACTGTAAAATCTTTGCCTTCACTTGTTTAACTTGTTTAAAGTTAGTGGTATGATAGTCAGAGAGAAAAATAGTTGTATAAAATCTTTGGATTTTATGCCATCTTAACACTTTATTCTTATATTTTTATTTTGAAATGAGCAGATGATTTTCAAGAGATACAATAACCTCTGCTTGATGCCCATCATTTTCTATTTCAATCTTACTGAAATTTATTTTACTGATTTTATGCAAAGGCTACAAATTTATTACAAATTTATCATTTGAGTGTTGAATTATTAAAAGTCATTATTAGAAATAATATTGTATTTAAAATCCCCGCAAATCTTTATTATGAGCATAGTTTGTCACAGCAAAAGCATACTGTATATTTTAGGAAAAGAAAATACAACTAATTTGTAGCAAATAATAGCAAAATGGAATTGGCTTCCTATTCGCCTACAGAATTAGAAATTAATGATTCTACCTATTTTATCTATGTCACAGTTTAGAATAGAAAAAATATATTCTCTTTGAAAGTTAAACAGAAGTTAAAATATTTTTCATTGTAAAAGTTTTTTTCTGTCTACTATTTTTATTTGGGCAATATAACTTTATTATTGAATTATTATATTGAAAAATATTTTTCTTTTTCTTCTCTTTGCAATAATAAAATACCATTTGGAAATAAATAAATTAGAATCTTTGATTTCTACCTTCTGGTAACTGACCACTTCCTTAAAAATAAATTTATTCGTACTTATTTTTGCTAAAAATTTGGTTGGATGGCAAGTAATTATTGGTTGTTTTGCAATCAGACTGAATATCAGTAGTGGTAATATGTGGGTCTCGATGCTTTCATCTACTGTAACAAATTTGCTATTCAGATTTTCTGAATATATTCCCTGTGTGCAACCAAGTGATTTGCTATTTTTGATTATCTACAGCAAATGCTTCTATCAATAAAAAGCGCGAAGGTTTCCTGAGGTTCCTGAAAGTCCGTTGGTCATTTGCCCTCTGTTTTTATATCCTTTTTATTTACACACAAACACACATACAGGAATGCAGTAGTCCATGCATATGTATGTAAGCAACAAGAAGTTACAAATACCTTAGGTGAAAATCTTGTTCCACAAACTTTTTATTAAAGAGGAATCAGATTTTTCTATTTTTTTGGAAAGAAAAAAAAACAGATAAGGTAATAGCAATATTAATTATTAGAGCTTTTAATCATATAACTCATTCTGCATATATGGTGTTAATAGGTGTTAAACCTATAGGTATTAATTGCAGAAATATGTGAAAATATTGAAGCAAATTTTCAGCATACAGAATAGAGGGCCGCAATGAACTTTTACTGAATATAAAGTAGACGAAGAATTAGTTTGGTATTAGTAGCAAGGTTTCTCTCATAGGAGAAAAACCTAAGAGCGCCTCTGAGAAAGATTGCTGCCCGTGATATTTGCCAAAAATGCTGTTAGTGTTTGTCTAACATCAGTGCGATTCGCTTTATCATGGCAGCCTTTCTCTACACTAGTATGACATGATGTTGCTGGTTTTCTACATATATTAACATACTCATTATATATATTTTTTAATCTTCTAATTTATCCTGTTTTCTCTCTTTCTCTTTCCTTCCCTCCCTTCCACAGATTTGATCCATCTCTCTGTCATGTATAGGAAGCTCCAAACTCAGTCTCCAACAGTCCTTTTTAGCCCAGCTCATCAGATGCACACTCTATGAAGATAAATCTAACAAAGTTATTTTTCTGTGAGAAAACCAGGTACTTTTTTTCCTTAAAAAAGGAGGAGGAAGTGGAAAGAGAGACTGAGAAAAAGAAAAAAGGTTTCCCTTAGTGATTGGATTTCCTTAGTCTATTAACCCTACTACCAAGTCATCTTTCTGAATGTTGTCAAAATAGTTCTAGCTGACATCCCATTAAATTGTGAAGTTGTTTGGCAAAATCTTAATCCTTTTTACTGATGTAAAAGGTTCCATGTCTTATCCTTTATATAGTAGGTTATCTATTTTTTTATACTTGGATGTTTTGTACAGCCTCATCTTCATTGTCGCAATATCCTGTTGAGCCTGGTAAAAAACTGTTCTTGCCAAGGAGAGTTGGCATTTCATGTGATTCTTTTCTTTTTTCCTTTGAAGACAGATCATGTAAGATGCAGGGTTGTTATGAAATCTTTTCTTGTCTCATTTGCTTTTCTTGACAAGATGACAAAAGAATACTCAACCTTCTACCCTCCCTCCACCCTGCAAGCCTCCAAAGCTTTGTGGAGCAAGATAAAATGCAGTGACTTCAGGAAGGACAATCTAACTGATCAGTATTATACATCAGGATTGGCATCTGACGTGTTGCTCAATAAGTTTTTAGCTAAGGGATTGAATAGACACAGAGTTTTCCTCATAAAACATCAGAACCTTGCTCAGAAAGAGGAAATGATTTCACCTAGAAAAGAATCAATGTCATGTTAAGTCCCAAGTCATTTGAGAAAAGCATTCTTTGTGTATCTAACTTTTGATCACAGCTTCAAAATAGTCATTATTTTGGATCATTAATAGCTATATTTAAATTATAAACATGAAAAAATGTATTTTTTTTTGCTTATTCTCAGTAACAGATGAATTACTATATTGGAGCACTTTCAAAAACATTTATTTATGAAATTTTCCTAAATATTTAACAGTAGCAACTTTTATAGTAATTTGACCACCATATATCCTTGATGATCTTAAAGTTCTTTTCCAACCAAAATGATTCTATGAATCTATAGTGATGTAGTCATCAACCTGGACACCAGTTCAAGAAACATGTAGATGAGGCACTTGTTTAGTAGGCACGGTAGTGATGGGATATGTCTGGACTTGATGACCTTAAAGGTCTTTTCCAGCCATAATGATTCTATGATTCTATTTTAAATGCTTTAGATGTTTTAAAGACAAACTAAACGATTTAACTTGATGCACTTACTTTTCTTGATAGTTCAGAAGAGCAATAGATTCCACAATATTCAAGCAAAAATAGCATTACAAATATAAATATTAAGATATATCACAAAAAAAAAGGATAGAAATGATCAACTTGCTACTAGGCAGTTAGATTCATAAATTCCTAACCTTTTTAAGATGATTGGTACAATCTTACCTAAACAAACATAACACACTGCCGAAACGCAACCAACTTCAGTGAGCTACCTTTTTTGGAGAGAAAGTTATTTTGTTTATACTGGGTTTAAAATATGTTATTACTCGCATCCAGCTGAAGTAGAATTGAATATGAAATCAGTCAGAGGAAGGAAGAATCAACGTAAATATGTTTGGACCAGGGGGAGTATTTCTACTACCTCCCATCCTTTGCCTAATTTTATAGGTTATACCTTAATGTAGCCAACAATGTAGTTCTGTTCTTACCCTTCCTGTTCTGCCTATATAGTGGAAGGAATTAGTGTGCAGCTTGCTTCGGCAGAGGAAATGCCAGAAAATTAGTAGGTGTTTTTTGGGGGAGAGTTGAGTCTGAGAAGAGAACAAAATGTGTTCTTTCCCTTCTCCTCCTCTTAAGAGCTGGCAGATGGGAAGGTGTTTATTATCTCTTGCTATAGAGGCCAGACTGTTATTAAAATGAGTAATTAAAATGGTCATCCCACTGGTACATGTCACAAAGTGTTTGCACCTTACAGTGTGGATGACAGGGTGCCATGAGGCCACTAAGAACTCCGTGTGAACTCTCTAACAGTCACTGGGAAGAAAGGTCTAATAATTTAAATATTTTAAAAAGCTGTTCCAAGGGGTCTTCATTTTCCATAGAGAATCTTTTCTCATGATTGCTACTCTCTCCTGTAATTATTCTAACTGGGAGGCAGAGGAAATCTTTCTAAGCTCACGCATACTAGAAACAAATTTATCATTTATCATCTTTATTCCTCTTTATGAAGGTTAATAACAATACTCTGCAAATCTTGATCAATATTTTTATGTTCTGGCCCTGCAAAAACCCTGCAGTTTCATCTTTTCTATGCAGTTCTTTGCAGTGGCAGGTAACGACAAAAGATAGTATCCATGAAATGCTGCAGAGACTATTTTAGTGCCTATAATATTGATTGATGTATGTGAGGGATACTTCCACAGCCTGTAAAGAAAAAAAAAAGAGATTTTACAGCTTGGGATAAAGCGGCAGGCTTAGGATTCCATGGATGATGCACAAAGAAGGAGCCGTTGTGCACGCTCGGAAGGAAACGGATGTGTAAGGAGAGGGCGGTTGGCAGCAGTTATTGGCGTTGTCTGGAGAGTCATGTACCAAACATGTCCAAGCAGCTAAAGTAAGAGACAGAAAGTGAAGTCTCCTGGCTTTGAGTGATGGCTGTTTCAGAATAAACTGTGAAAATATTCTGGATTAAGAAATTTGATGTTCAAGTAAAAAAGGTTCAGACAATTTAGCTGCCTCGGGTACTTGCCCTTCTCCTCCCTCTCCCTCCAAAAAAAGCCAAAGGCAGAATTATATCTGCCAACAGGTAATCCAAAAGCAGGTACCTGTGCTTAATAGATTGTTCTATCAGTTTGTTGCAAAATATGATACTGGGTATGTCGATATGCCCCTCTATTCCAAATTACAGCAGGAAAAGGACATCATAATATCAATGCAGTATGTGCCAAAAAGATTGTAGAATTGCTGCCATCTATGTCTATCGCTTTTAAATTACAAAAACATATGCAAGATTTATCACCTACTGAGGTTTTGGTCAGTAAAACACTAAAAATGAGTATTTCTCCAAGGTGACTGTTGACAAGGACCATCAAATTTTATCCAAGTTGTTAAGACCTATTTAGGTACATGCTTAGATAAGGTGACTTTGAAAAAAGACAAAACAAGCAAACAAAAGTTGGTCACATTCATCGGGGCTTTATGTGTTTTCAAGGTAAAGAAAGGTTTTTATGTGTTCACCCAGCACAAGTGACTGTAAATATTTGTAATAAGACTCCATTTCATTGTATAAAGCTGTTCTTTTGCTTAGAATTTAGGTACCCTGAGCTACTTACATTCCTTTGGAAGCATTGGAACAAGTTTTGTGGAGAAGGAAGAAAACAATTTAATGTGTATCTTGACTCGCAACAGAATTTGATAGTGTAAGAAACATGAGGGAAATACTGTGAAGTCGGCAGGCAACCAGCTGAAAAGTCAAACTCAGAATAGCTCTCTGTTCTGAAAGGATGAGTAGAGCAAGACTTCCCAAGGTCAGTATTATTTATTTTTTTGTTGTTTGTTAAGAATTTAGACAATGGAATAAACAATGCCCATGTCAAATTTGAAAATTTGTTAAATTTGGGAAGATTAGTATGTGAAAACTTGACTTGTTGGAGTAATGGTGTGAGACAGACAGGGTGTAGCTCAGCCAGAATAGGTGCGAAATCCTGCAAATGAGAAAAATCTGCTGTATGTATATAAGATAGGGAATGCTGGAAAAGCAGTTCTAAAGAGGACCTGCAGCTTTTAGAGGATCAGAAACTAAGCAAGCTACAACAGTACTCTGCCTTGTGATAAAAAATACAAAAGGTTTTAGCTGAATCAGGGAAGATTTTTGTTACACTGCAGAAAAAAATTAAAATTCTAAAGGCCAATTAGGATCTGAAATAGGATGGTTGTCGCTGGGGATTTCTGGGGTGTGCATTGACAAATAAAATGGAAGAGTGATTTTCTGTGGTTCTTAGTAAAACTTTTATTTCTCTTTAAATGCTGTTCATATCATTGAAAATGCTTGCTCCATTTATAGCCAAACACAGGAGAAATTAAATTGCAGTGTTTATAGAATATATCTGGAACAAATGTTCTGCAGTTACTTTAAAGAAAACAAGGAAAATAATTTGGTTGTTTTGACCTTTCAGGCATTTTGAAATTTCTGAGTATAAAAATGAAAAAAAAAAAAAAAAAGAGTGAGAGGTAAAACTATATACTACATACTACAAAAAAAGGAAGAAAGAAAAGAAAAAGATGTCGCTGGTCCCATGGTTGTTGCACCAGTGAAAATTGTATACAATTGTCAAGAATATCTACATGGAACAGAGGAGTAAGGATAGCTCCATTTAGACCCATAGACAGTTTTTAAAGGAGTCAAAAGAACTAGTTCACATGAAAAGCCTTTAGCAGAACTTACCTCTGAACCCTGGTGTTCCAAGTCCCAGAAAAGCTCTTAAGTCACAAATTGTTTCAGTCCCTATTGTTTGAACTGAAGGTTGCTTTCTAGCATGAATAGCTGATGCATTAGTATTAAAGGCCACGGCATTACAGAAGGAGATTCTGGGTGGTTGGGCTATGACTGCTGAGAACAATTCCTGATATTTACAGTCTTTCCCTTCAGTAATTTCAAGCTGACCATTTTCTTTGTTGCTGACAAGTACTTTGGTCCTAACGCTAAAAAGAAAAAAAGAAAAAAAAGCATAATTTTACTTTTTCATATTCTCATCATAGTGAATAAAGCTGAAAGAATTTGCCCATTGTTTTAAATAAGGATTGGGTTGGCTGTGCAGTGGTCCCACTGTCTCTGTGTAAACATGAGGGGGAAGTTAAGTGGGCAAGCAGTGTGCTCAGCAGTGCCACAGCTAGGGTTGCCTCCTGGGGTCACTACTGTGGTCACACTGTGAAAGGAAAATGGAGATTGCTCATACAATTCTTTTTAGATTAGATTTCAAGAGTTTAGACAGTTATGAAAAGGATGCAATAGTACACTAATAGAAAATCAGAAACATTTGTAAAATACTTTTCTCTATTCTACCTTGTTCTGTTTGTCTCGGATGCAAAGTGACCTAGCTAGTGTCTTTTGGCTGGAAAAAAAAAGCTATTCAGAATCGTTTCACATAATGACTTGATGCACTAAATACTTAGCAAATTTACCTAAGCAGTTACTTGCATTAAAATATGCATGCAGACATATGTCCCACTCTTGGCCAAGACAAGAAGCAGTTAATTGACAACTCCAGGAATAGGAAAGAGGAACGGCCTTTTTCCTGTAAATACTGCCCAGTGTTCTTGTTCAAAAGGGAAGGCATTACTGCGTTGGCTAATTAGGAGCAGGAAACAAAATAAGGAAGCTAGTCAAATTTGTGTTTGCACAGGAGTGAGCTACAAAACTTCTTTAACTAATGTTGAAGGAAATAATTGTTACTTTATTTAGCTGTGATGTTTGGGTTTGTCAAAAGAAGTAATTTGGTCACAAAGAGTAATGATCTAGGAAAAAGAAGAAAAGAACATCTAATCAGGTCATGGAAAAAAAATGCATGTTCACTTGCCGTTGGAGGAAAAAATGGTCTTTCTGGTGATGTATTTAGTGTGTTCTTCAAAGGAAACATTGTACATGGTGCCATTTGTATTAATGAAGAAATATTTGGGAGATTTGTGTATTTGTAGGCAGGAGAAGATGGGAATTTGCATTCTACTGACTAGCGTGCACAGAGGTTGTAGTGCTGGCCCCTCGTATTCACATCCATTGCATATAAGCTTTAAGAAACATGTTTAAATCTTAGTACTTTACTTAAATAATATGATATAGCAAAATTAAATTTCTCATTCCATGACTGCTTCTGGAGTATACTGCAGTCTCATGAGATTATCAGCAAAGGAGGGAAGATTGTCAAGTATCAATGTCTATGTCTTTCAGAAATGTCTGGGTGTAGAGAATCCTTCACAGCTTTTTTATCTTTTTTTTTTTTTTTTTTTTTTTTTTTTGTATCATTCAATGTAATATCTAATTGTGAGCAGCTTGCTTTGCATTATTAAGCAAATTCATTCCAGCTAAGTACACTGGGTTGTTCAGCACAGTATGTCACAGCTTTATGATGCTATGGATGATGTAAGGTATAGTCACCTCTGACTGCAATTATATAAGGTGTTGCATAATAATATGTGTTAACATGATGGAAGAGGTGTTTGAGCCCGGTGATGGGACTAGGGAAGTTAAGGGAGCAAGTCATTCTTGTTGAGTTGCTGGGTCTGTTTTCACACCGTTGCCTACACAGAGAGTCTGTCTTATCTGTCTGGAAATTTCCCATTCCATAAAGGTGGTGGAGTGCTTTCTATTGCAAATTACCTAGCTATCTGCAGCTTAGTATTTCTGATGGGGCTGGTGAGGAGGGACACGGACCCTCGTGCCTTATGGAAAAATTCACTACAGTGAACTGTGGTCAGAACATCTCTCTCCTGCAGAACTGGTTAATTATCATGGTTTGATAAGCTGATAAAACAGTGGTCTATTTGCCAGCAATGTATAACAAGCCTCTTCTACTAGTTATGTTCTGCACACCGTGCATAACTCCTGGAAATTCTCTCATTTGACAGTGTAAAAGTCTAGACATTGGGTGATTCAGATGTCTTAAAAGCAATCTGAAACTATCTGAAATTCTAAAATGGTAGCAAAGAAGCCTTCCTCTCTCTCAGATGTACGATAGTCTAGCTGCACAGGACTCAAGAAGCTCCCTCACAGAACTCTCTTTTTGTGAAGAATCTCAGACTTATTTGTTTTTTCCTCTTAGTAGTTAATTTGTTTTTATGTAAAGCTGGGAAAACATCCTAAGTGTGTGGATGGGGCAAGTAAATCTGATTTAATGCCTCTACAAGGCAAAATCTGATCTAATGATGAGATAAGTCTGTTTCTTCTTATCAGAATCGTACTTCCATCCTGTTAATGGACTTGTTTTCTCAAATTGTTATCTCAGCGATGAGGTACTTGACAAAGAGTTTTCTTCTGAACTTGTTTAAAACATTGAACTTGTTTAAAACATTTCTATGTCTTGACTTTAAGATCATATTTAGTACCGGAAAAGACCATTAATATAGTTGCTTCAAACCTATGGTTTGTAGACAAAAAAACCACCTATCTGAAAGATTGAGCCATGAGTTCAGTTACTGAATGAGTGGATCAGTTAACGGGGCAGTTTAGTGTTAGTGTCTGCCTCCTGAGAGAGTGGAATCACAGTACAGAACTAGCAGACGGCAGCTTTGGAGTAGGATTGCCCAGAAAACCAGTCAGCATTGTTATTGGATGATTGGATGTTACTGGGTAGATTGGAACAAAAATTGTTCTTTCAGAATTTGAGGTTTAAAGCTCTGAGAGATTATGGAAAATTGGTTTAAATTTTATGCTAGGCATTTACTAGGTGCAGAACAATGTAAGGGAATGTCTCCCAATTGCTATTCCAAGAATTCTACTTTGTATAAACTATTAATTTTCACTCAGAGAGAGAGAGAGAGAGCACATGATGATATATTCCTTCTTCAACCTAATAAGAAAAGAGATGAGAGCTGGGTCTTCTGGATTCAGGATGATTGACCCAGACAAAAAGATTGCAAGCTATGATGAACAACTCTCTCCTCTGTTTGAGATGAGTTCTCATCGTGGATCTGAAATCCTCCTAAAAATTTCAGCCATAATTTGTAGCACATGTTGAAATTCTACCTCTTGAACAATAAATGTTTTATCACAGATATAGTTTGTTAAAAGGTTACCCAATTTGCCCTACATTTGAATTTACCAACTGTTTTAAAGGTACAAGTCACTCTGAAATCATCTTTTGATGAATGTAGGATGGCATCAAGTCCCAGAGAGATAAAAGTTGCCACGTGAAGTGTTCTGATGATGAGACATTTTGGAAAGATGAATTCCAAGAGGGTTACATTGTCTCTAGAGAAGGACTCAACGCTACAAACAATGCTGCAAACAGGTATTTTAAAAAGTATGGGCTCTAAGATATAAGAATTAAATTATGAAAATGTAATATTTAGTTACAGCATGTCTTAGTTCCAATATTCTGTTCTATTCTTTGCAAAATTTTTGATTTTTTGTAGAAGTTTCAAAATAAAGACTCTCCTCTCCTCTCCTCTCCTCTCCTCTCCTCTCCTCTCCTCTCCTCTCCTCTCTTCCTACCCACACCAAGTCAAGGTGGACCAACCTTGGCAGACACAGACACAGGATTTCCAAGGACCAAAGTATAATCTTACTTTTTGTCAAAGGACTACTTAATTTCACACAGTATTTGCTATTTTATATGTCCTTTGTGGATTGTTCTTTTAAAGGAAAAAAAAAAAAAAAAACAAAGCAAAAAACTAAAGGCTTGTAAAAGCAATTTCCAATCCAATAGAGAGCTTAGATGTTGACTTTCATTGTAGTAATGGTGCCAGGTTTACACTGTTACATGTTTTTGTTCTCTGGCAAGCTGAACATTATATGTATTCCAAGCCACACGTATGGTTGAGCCACCAGAAGTGACTTGGGATCTTTACTGTTAACTCCATTACCTTTTGATTTTTAAACTAAAGACTTTGTTGTGTTAGTTTAAAAAGTGAAAGGGGACTAGTGCACAACAGCCAGTGTCTTCTGGACTCCTATAGGAGTGAAGGTGCTTCCAAACACGACTCATTTCTGTCACTCTTGTAGCCACAAAACACAGGCCCTTGAGTATTTATCTGAAATCTTGGGATTTGTTGTTTGTGAACTTCTACTTTCCGTTATCCATCAGAAAAGAATAGCTATACAAAAGATTACTCAGCATCTGAATGCTGAGGCGAATCCTCATATTTGTACCTTCAGCTTGTGATCCTGCCAGTTTATACTTTGTGCCAAGGAACTGGTTCCAGGTCTTGCGGTGCATGAATATTCTCCAATAGTAGCCTAAAATTCAATGTTTACCAGCGTAAAACAGTCATCAGTGTATTTGCATAAAAGCAGTATGAAGCAAGCACAGAATGAACTGGTTTAAAATCTCAGATGTGTATGTTTTGCAATATTTGCCTAATACTAATTCTGATTAATGCTTCAAAATCAGAGGCTAGAACCACTCTGTAGCTTTGCATGGTTATCTGCATCTATTTATTCTCTCTCTCTCTTTTTTCTTTTTTTTTTCCCCTCTAGTTTCCCTCTCACCTCTTCCCAAGGTGAGAACAAACTCTTCTCTGATTAGAGCCCAACAGCACTTTTAGTAGAATGTCCTATTGTGCTGGCAGGCATAAGCATGGCTAGCTTTTTGCTTGGTTCTAATAGCAACCATTTTTCTTAGACACACCATTCAGGATTAAGACTGGCACAGGAAAATGAGATGTAGTCCTGATGTCCGCTGTGGGTTTTCACTGTCAAATTACCCATCTGTTGTGGTTTCTCAGGAGGGAAATCTCCAAGGATCTGCTTAGCAATGCAGATGATTGATAAAAAGTCTTATTTTGCAGTTTTCAGTTGCTATTTTAATGAGTATTGTACATCACCAAAGGATTAAAAATAGTGCTAAATTATTATTTTATTATTTATTATATTTGTTACTTTAAATACAAATTAAAATTGAAGTATAATTAGATATTTGGAAATATCTACTTGTGTAAAGTAAAGACTCCTGAATATGATTTGTCTCCTTGAATTCTCTTGGATATTTATTTTTTTTCAATATTTAATGTCTTGAATAAACTACTTTCTCAGACTTCAAAGCCTTTCTATGCTGATCTTGTTGCACTTATGTGCTAATTTATCAGATAATTAAGTTTTTGACCTCTGCAAAATGTTTACAGAGGGGAAGGACTGTACATGATGAGCAAATCCTGTTTTAAGAGAATGACACTGAATCTTCCTTAAGTTTAAAGTCAGCACAAAAACATTACTTCTAACTTGTAAAAGGTTCTATTTTATGAAATACATTTCTCTAAGTTAAATAATATTTTTCAGTGTGTTATAGGTATGGTATAGCAGAAGCCACTCAAGGTTAGAGTAAAACTTTCTAATATAAAAATATCAAAAGGCATAAGATAGAATTTATTCTGAGCTACGGTAGAAATTTCAATTAATTCATGCCATCAAAGAGAAGAAATAACTGAAATAAGTCCCAGGCTAAGTCAATGATCTTTCATTTCTCCAATATTTTCATAGCGCTGTATTTTTGAGTTATTTATATATTCCAACATTAAGATTAACATAGTGATTTAAAGGACAGCTAAAATTTGTCATGTAATTTTCAGGCAGGATAAAAAAGATGTGATAGACTAGCCCAGCGTGATGCAGTTCTGCAGATGTAGAGCTATTTTGCTGACCAAATCTGGATTAAGAATGGAAGAAGGTCCATGAGGTCTCAGGAGGTCAATACACCTAGTCCAGTACCTTTTCTCTGACAGTGACCAAAAGCAGCTGTCTAGGAAGGAGTACTAACGATGCTTCCCAGAAATATTCTCTTGGTTTCCACTCTTTTGCAGCTCAAGGGCTTCTTTAGCCAGATACAGTTTCTTTTCTTTTTGTAACAGTCAGCAGATTTCTTTTCTATGAACTTTGCCAACCTCCCCTGGAAAACCTATAACCTTTAAACTCTGCAGTATCTGAGCTGTACACAGTGCTACACAAACAAATTACTAGCTGTCTAAATAACCAACCTTCTTCCTTTCTTTTGGCCTGGCTTCTCCTGCCAGTTGTTTCTTGGCAGAGATGGTGACCAACCAACCCTTATACACCTGCTCCACGACACTCTGGATTTTATATAACTCTGTCATATGTCCCTCAGTTGTTTCTCTTCCACTGTGAAGCCTACTTCGTCTTGCTGCAGAAGTTCTTCCATGTCATTTGTGGTCTGTGTGATCTTCTCAACCCATTTGAGATAGGGAGACCAGCACTGCATGAATTATTTGAGGCAGAGGAGAATTCTGCATTTTCAGAGTGTCATAATAGGTTTTTTTACTTGGTCCTGTCTTTCTTTTCCTGAAGTTTCTACATTCAATTGACCTTATAGACTCCTCATCCTCTGTTGCTGTCCAGGCTGCTGACACAGCTCATCTCTGTGGCTAAAATAAATATCTTGGCAACTGCCAGGGAATTAATCTCTTTTATGGACCCTGGGTGGTTTTACCTTGGGAGCTCTGTATTTCTTTTTTGTGTGCTGTGAGCCACGCTGCTGGAATGAGGAGGCTGCATGATTTCCTTCCATCTTTAGGCAGGAGTTAAACAGCCTGAGGGGAATCTTTGGGAGAACGGTAGTAGCTTCAGATTGTATTAACTTTTTCACGGATTACTTGTAAGGTTTGCAGAAGATATACCACTGGTCTAGTGGAAACAATGGACTGGTTTCCTAGTGAGTGATGATGAGTTTCCTGAAGAGTGCTAGTAATAAAAAATATAGTTGTACTTCTTTATATTTCTACAAGTGCACTTCAAGAGTTGCTAATCTAGCATACTCACACAAGGTCTTTGGTTATCTTGGTCATGAGTTTTTTGACTCCAGAATATCATTCTAATTGCATCTTTTATATGTGTATATATATATAAATTCATTTTCTAGCAATAGTAAATTCATTCCTTGGAAAGGTTTGTTTTTTATGAGCTGTTTTTTTATGATTTTGTGAGATGAGTTTGAACCAGTTGAAATGGTTTCCAAGACACAAAAGCAGCAAAATGGGAGCAAAATGGAAACATCCCAGAGGGTCTCAGGTCTTAATAGGGAATCCCACAGCTCTTTTTTGGCACCCCACTTGCTAGCGCAGAATACGGTGGGGAATGAATCCTCTCAGTGGTTCATTTTCTTTGCACAGTTCTTTTCTATGGATGTTTTTTACAGCGGAGGATGATCCAGCCCGTAGAGAATGCAACTGCCTGTATAAGACTGATTATATAGCTATTAAAATTTCCTTGAACTTGCGTAATTTTGTGTGTGCTGTGACTATATGCTTCATATTAAAAAAAAAAGAAGATAATTTAGATCATTTAAATTTCTGTAACAATCATATGTTAAGATAGTGGAAAATGGAGAATGCTTCTGCTTGGAAGCATTATGAATGTCGTAATTCCGTGAAAGAAGACAAACATTTTTCATTTCACAACATATTATGAATATATACATACAAGTGTTATTTGATAGGTGTGTATTTTATCACTAAATGATTTTTTTCACCTACTCTGGTCATATTAATTTAGATTTAATGAAACACTTGCAGCCTGAAGGAATGTGGGTCAAATTAAATATAACAGAAAAAAAGTTGAGCCTCATGATAAATTTTTCCATGTGGAACTTTCTGAATAACTCTCTGATAGTGATAACCTCATTTCTTTGCACTGTACCATAACAGTAAAAACATTTCCTTCAGATACTGTATGTTCCTGCTATACTCAATCAGTTCCCATAGCTAGTGTGCTGAGAGTAAACTAGCTCAGCCTGTTCCTTTCCTTCTCAGCTGAATCTTGGTCTTTCTAATCTAGCTTCATACTTTCGTACTGTATGAAAATTGCATGAAAAGTCTTCTGACACCTCTATTCATTTTTTAGATCTTATCATTATTCTAGTAATCCCAGAATGTCAACCCAGCAATGTGAATTGCTTTGATTTGTTAAGTCATCCACATGTAACCCACAAATTCTCTTGGAATGGAGCAGTGGCTCATTCTCAGTGAAAACAATGCAAATAGACTAGATGAAGGGAAGTTAATAATATTCAAAATTCTATTATCTCTAGAGAAATCAAAAGTTTAAAAAAAACTTCAATAACCAATTAGGATGACACATAGCATCAGGTGTTAATTGCATTGTGAGAGCTCGTTTTTTTTCCCAATGCCTCTGTGATTGTGGAGAAAGTAGTTAGGCAAGGTCTTATTTGTGGGTCTAATCTGAATAACATTTTCAAGTTACATTTCTGAAAAGAGACCATTATTATTGGAGCATAAATTCAAATCTATTATGGCACAGCATAGTATCATATTTCCTATAACAAGAATAGACAATGATTAGAAAAAAGTCGAAGCACAACCCTATTTGAGCAAGCAATACTAGTACTGAAAGTAAATGACAAATATTTGATGTATTAGCAGTTGGTGACCAGTGCCTCAGGGAAAAAAATTAAGCAAGTCCAAAGTAGAATCAACACAAAAAAAACCAAGAAGGTGATAAAAGAGGAGCAGAAAGGAGAAAGTTTCATATGTGAGCCTAGGGAAGAGAAACATGATGGATAGCTTTCCTTTCAACTCTCTGATTATAAGAACACCTCCCAGCAGCCATCTATGCCAATATTGAGTGACCGTACCACAGTGAAAATAATTCTGGCTGGCAATATAGGCAGTTACTTTAGTTTACAACTTTAATAGAATTATAACCAAAAAAGTAATACTGTTGTGCAATGCTTTTTTTGTGGCAACTAGGGGCTCTAGTTGCTGCCAGCATATTCATTGAGTTTGATTTATGGATGATGGAGGTAGGAAGGAGAGCTTCAGTTTTCATTCCTCTTGGGCAGCCAACCGTTTGAAAAAATGTGCCTTTGTCAAAAGTGAATAGTTTCTGTTCTCCATTATCTGAGTTTTTGGAGATTCAGACCCTGAGTGCTTTTTGGGGTGTTTTGGTTCCTCAATAAAAATCGCTGCTGCTACTGGGGATAATATGTTGTGCCTTTATCTCTTCTGAGCAGAAATACTCCATGAAAAGTCCATGAAAAAAATCCTGCATGCCCTAACATCTGCTTTCTTCTGGTTAACCAAAAATAAAGTCAGAAAAAAAATCTTTTCAGTGTTTTTAAAATATTATGCTTCAGTTAGCTTTGCTTTTTCATCACAAAATGTTACCTGAACATGTATCTTGCACTTATTTTTTAATTACCTCTTTAATTCATCTTAGTTAAATCTAAAATTTGAGTTGCTGGGAATCTCACCATTGAGATCCCTTCTTCAGCTCTTGTGAAACCAACAGAACAACTGACTCAGGTGAGAGGTGCAAGTTTCTTCCCTCAGACTGTAGAAGGAGCCTAAGTGAGCAGATGCAGATACACACAATTCCTATGCAGAAGGCATTTTGTGTTGTGGGGGTTAAAGCCTTTCCCTGGAAAGTGGGAAGTGTGGGTCTTATCTCCATTGCTACCTCAGGGAACCAGAGTACCCCATTTCCTAGCAGAATTCTCTGGCCACAGAAGATCCTCAGTGAAAGAGACTGACCCTCTTCCCTCCTCTCTTTAAAGCTGGGCCTCGATAGACACTGAATTTTGTTGACGTCTATTTCCTGACATTGGCTGTATAAATAGACTAAAATCTAGCGTCCTGTCACAGGTAGATGTGTTTCCTCGGTGTTCTGATACCTTTGCCGGATGCTCCAGAGCTGCTGTGTTTCATCTTGCTCAAAATCACTTTGATTTATTTTCGACTCCCTTGTGCTAGGGGGCTACTCATTTTACTTTTCTTAACTTTTTCATTGCTAGAACAGGCTTGAAGGTGTTCATCCCTCAGTCTCCCAGGAAAATTAGGTGAGTGTTTAAAACATGTGATCATGATGCAAATATTTTAAATATTCTGCGTGAAATCACCAACCTTGTACAAAGTCACATGTCTCTGGAGACTAGATGATTTCTCCTACAGAAGAGATGGGCATTAGAAAGAAGCAATACAAATGATTTCACACCTTGGGCAGCTCTCACGAGAAACTGCAATTGGAGATCCATCATGTTTCTCAGCTGTGATCTTTATTCTTAGTCTGCAGGCAGACTGTCAGTGGTGACAGCTTTTCAAGCAATGGATGGTTCCCTTCTGAGCAGTGGAATGATGCCAGCTTAGTGCAGTTCCCCTAGTATTTATCAAATGATAATGACTTTAAATAGCTATCAACCACCGGCTTGAAGCAAACCAGAAATGAGAAGGGAAATATGATTTTTTGGCAGATTTAATAGCAATCCTTTAGACTTTAAATCTCAACCCTTCCCCCTACCAGTCTGTAAGGAATCTGAAATCCTACACAGTATATAAATAAAACAGCTGCTTTTTCCTTAAATATCAGTAATTATCACTTCTTATATCACAGTGATTCAGAGGGAAGCCTAAGACTTCAGTTACCCAAGAACATTTCATAAAATATGAGCTTACCATGCCCAGCTTATGTTTTCTTTTCATTTTTTTTTTTTCTAAAATAATCCACAGTGTGAAGTGCTATATTTTACTTCCTGAGGAAAAGTCATTTATATGGGCTAGATTTGCTCTGGTCCACTTTTCTCTGCTTCAGCTGTGCAGTTAATTCCAAGATATTTAAGCAGTAATCAGGGATGTTAATAGCAGATTCCAGAACTAGACCTCAGTTAACTTGAATCATTCAAAATTCTAGAGAGGAACTGGCAGGCTTTGAGATACCATAAAGGGTATGTGTAGCTTAATCAGGGAAGCCAAAAGTTAAATGAAATCATCTGGATTTTCCTTTTCAAAACAGGAGATGGTGTCTCTGTCTGCAAAGGTGCATTGCATAGTGCCTTTACTTTGCATAGATCCTTTTTATGTGCGTACTAATAGCTTAGTCCTTGAAGTCCTTAAGGTTCTTGAAGTCATTAACTTAGTGGATAAGTTGACTTTGATGAATAAATGGTATTCAAACTTGGATAAACCTAAATAACTGTTGACTTAACATTTGAACTTGAGGATTCAATTCTGACACTCTTTTCTACCCTGCCCAGCTCTCTGCTCTTCTTGTGTACTTCAGTCTTTCAGTGAAGACCGTATGGACTGATCTCTGTGTGTACGAGCAGCTCTTTGAAGGATCACCATTGTGTGAATATCGTACAGATGTTTGTTTTGGAGAATATGGCATCATTTGAAGTACTGGACTTGTGTTCTTTGTCACTGTGATGCATACCAAAATGATATTGTGTTTCCCCAAACTCAGTAAACATAAGATTTTGTTACCCTAATAAAAATAATAATGCATGTTATGTTGAATTTCATGGGCGTAATTCAAGTACCCAGCTGCTTAATGTGGCTGTTTAATTAATATAATATATTCTATTCTGCATGCTGCAGTATGATTAACAGTCCCTGCTGAGACAGGTACCTTAGGTACAATTGAAATGGATGAATCTAATGAACTAGGATATTTGCATTTCATTACTATGTTGTATAATTTAGCTCATAAAATTTTATGGAATTAATTTAGCACTATTTTTCTGCAGATGATCATAACAATAACTTTTTTACATGTTACGAAAAAAAGTTGATTCAAAACACACACAAAAAGCACTCAATTTCTTCTCCAAATCACAAAGAAGCACAGATTTCCTATGAAACTCAGTTTATCAGACCTATATTCTTTTAGAAGACTTCATTGATCAAGTATGGTTCTAACCAGCTATAAAAGAAGCAAAAGGCAATGTTCTTGTCAGCTTTATTCCCTCTTCTCTCTAATCTCCAATGACTTGCTAGAAGGAGGTATGGGGAATTTAATTCTCAACGCAGCCATTACGCTGATGGAAAATCTGCCGGAAAGATTAATTATTTCTTGTATAGAACATGAACCAGACGTGTTGGATGAAAATGCCAACTTAGTGTAATTTTCAGTTCTGTTGTTTGCAATCATGTATGTGATGTGCTGAGCTATAGGACATAAGTTCTGATTTCAACAACAGCCGCTTAGGAACACAATTACAAGTGAGAGCAATTTGGTTCTGGAGGATGTGCCCAAAACAGTTTACCAAAGTTCAGACCTTGGAGGCAGGTGAACACACTTTAGAGGAGACCACGAAAAAGTGTTACAGCAGCAAAATGTCTCCCAGAATTTTAATCTCCATCTCCACTGTGAAATAATATGATTTTTTATTTTTTTATTTTGGTAAAGGGAATGCATTAGACTTGACATAGGTTTCTTGGTAGGAGAACATATCCTCTTAGCAGCCCCCCAAACAGCATCAACCACAGGCAAAGCCGTAGCAAGACGATGGTGGCGCTCAGGGTTCACCTCCCCAGGCAGCTGGGGCTGACACACGCCTGGAGCACGCGGCAGGTGAGGCTTTCCAAGGACACGCTGATTTTCCTGCAGTTTTACTTAAAGGCTGTGAGCAAGTAGAAATTGGGTCTGCCACCCAATAAACGTCTAGTTAGAGCCAACTGTACGACAGGCTGGATGTCTAGGAGAGGACAGGGAAGCGGCAGAGTTTCTCTCGTGTGGAGTAGATGACTGCCTGCTAACTTCACCTGCCAGTATTTTTTTCTAGTGGGAACAAAAGAAAAGACAGGTTTAATCATCCCAGTGTTTCTCATTATTTCTGCAGACAATCACCCTGCCTTACCAGGAAAGATTTCTTTTTAGTGCAGCTCTGTGGGCACAACGGCACCCCAAGGATTTGTATGCATTGCAGAGGTAAAAATGAATAAAGCTGTTGTATTCTCTAGTGGGCACAGACAAGTTGCACCTAACTTGTGTTCTCCCCTCAAGCCCAAACACTTAATTAAAATCTATCAGTGCCTGTACAGCAGGTTGTCCTGTCTATGGGAGAGAGCCTACAGACCACAAGCACTAGCACTTGTAGCTTGAATAGCATTTTCTGTTCTAATTTGATTTAAAGCAAGTAACTTGTGTGGAGTCAATGAGAAAATACATAACTCAGGTGGATTCGGCAGTGAAGATGTATTACAAAATTTAAAGGCAAAAAGAACATTATCATATTTTTTTTTCTGAGTTTCAAGCATTCATTCTTAAATCATACTCCTTGTCTTCAGAAAGAACTAGAGCATAGATATCTTTCAGACAGCTGATCTTGATATAAAATTTCATCTAGAGAAGGAGAAAGGAGGCAGAGAGACTTTTAGATTGACAACAGGAGTTATTAAGGGGACCTCTAATTCTTTATTCTCTTTCCTAGTTAATGTTCTTAACAGGGAATAACATTTGCACAATAACATTTGCAAACTAATTTCCTAAAATAATTGAAAGTAAGTTATACTATGACATTTTTGATAATTTCCTTGAACCAGAAGTAGGAAATTTTCAAATCCAACTTTTCAGATACTTGGGAGTTGCCAGAGTCTGCTGCCTACTGCTGTCTCACATCTAGCCTCTAAAGTGGATGACAGGCTCTGAAGTTGCAGTCACTTCATGCTTTCTATTATTTTTCCCTTGAAACATCTAAACTTAGACTTGGTTATGCCCTGAATGTAAAGTCCCTAGCATGTGTAGATGACTGAAAGCAAGAGTAGCACAACCCATTTCATAGATGTGCTACTGCTCGCAAACTGTGTGCATTCAGCTGTCAGGAAGATAGAGCAGCGTTGACGTGAGATCCCATTTGAACATGAATTCTGATTGACAGGGATGTGTGTTGTACTTAACTCTTGTGTCATGTCTATGTATAACAAGGCTTTTGATTGACACTTTCTATTACCCTGGTAGCGTTATTCCGCATCTCAGAGGAATGCTTAAAAGACTTCAAAGGTTTCAGGATCATTCATGGGGATACAGAATATTGTATTTCAAAAGAGTCAAATCTAAAAAAAGGGGGCGGAGGAGCAGGATTATTTCCTCAGTTTGACTTGTGCCCTGAAACATACAAGTCAAAATGGTGCAGAGGCAGTGCCTGTAAGTGTTGAATCAAAAGCAAATTTTCAGAGAATTGATTGTGACTGGGGTAGGACTGTGTACTATTTCAAAATATTAGGTCTCTAATCTCCTGCTCTAGCATACATGTCTGGAGAGGATCTGCGTAAGAATCAGCCTTTTTTTATCCTAACAAACTTTTCCTCAAATACCTGAAGAGGGTAGAGTAATTTGTTCCACAATACCCTGGTATTTCTGGGTAATACTTTGGCTTCCCCATTCACAAGAAATCAGTCATAACTGTCTCTTGTACTGGTGAGTTTTTCATTCACTCACTGCCTTTTTAGAATATGCTCATTTCTTGTGTGTAATCTGGTTAAAGAATTTGCTGATAGTCTTTGCTAGTGATTTTTAGATCTTGGTATGCTTTTGGCTAATAAATGCCTCTGCAAAAGAAAAAAAAGCTAAATTAAGAAGTTTAATTTCTTTTATTTAAAATCTTAGTGTGTCTGTGTGCTGTTAGGTTGTTTATTTGGTTTTACTTCTTAATTATAGGTTTCTTAAGTACATTGAAGTACTAGTGTATTACTGTGATTGAATCTAGTGTATTACTGTTGGAATGTCAGAGAAAGAAGAGATACATCCAGGTCAAGACTGAAAGAATGTAAATTACTAAGTTTGTATTTTTCCTTTTTTGATTTCTTTGAACATCAAACTACTAAAAGGTAAATTCTGGATTTCTTGTTTTTACAAATATGATGGATAAAACCTCTTGTGATAATCCAAAGACTTCATATAAGATTTGCAGAGTATATAGGGAAGGAGAATTGTTCCAGGTTTGGAGGAACAATTTGGAGGACTTTGAGACTCAAAGATCAAGTAACAAGCTCAGGAATGCTGGAACAAGAAGTTTGTGGTTTGTGGCTGAAACTAGGTAAGAATGGATCCACGGAGTCAGCCGGCCACAGAAATGATCACTCAGATATGGCAAGGGAGACTCCATCTCAGAAAAGCACCGGGAATTGTGTCTGAGGAAAACTCTGAGAAGCTCGTGGGAGAGATGAGGCAGGTTGCAATGGCAAATGTCCATTTAGAGACCTAGATCAAAGAAACTGGTGGGAATGATTCCCGGATAGTGGAGGGAATCCCACTATAGGCAAGAGGGGGAAGCCCAAGGCAGAAAAGGGGAGCCACAAAGGGTTGAGAAAAGCAGAGATGTGAAGACAGCATAGCTGAGAGCTGGGATATATTGGAATATATTGGAAGTGCTGGGAGAAAATCAAACAGCTCAGAGAGACAATAACAAATGAGATGTCTGCAAGCAAGTCTGTGTTATGTTAAATCATGCCCCATAATTCCCACCCCCGCTGCTTTTTCTTCCTATCTGCTCCCTCCAAAACAACTCTTTTTCCTCTACATCTCGCTCTGATCTATATCTCACAATAATCAAATGTTTGTAACCTCCTACAAAAAGAGGAGCCTGAGTTGTGGCCACTGCTCAAAAAAAATTGACTTATTTGGTAAAATTACTCTTACTTTAAAGTATTTCTATAATCATTGGCACTGATTTTTGTGTAATCTGAGTCCCTAAAAGAAGATTTCTGTTAGTTGTGATGTTAGCTGGAAGGAGGAGCTGAAAGTCCATATCAGTTGCACTGCTCAGAAGAATTATTATATTCAAAGGATTTTGATGTCCCCATAAATTTCTCTGTCTCTGAGGTCAGACCAGAACAAAATCACCACTCACTCTTTCTTTCTTTGTTCTTTTCCTTTTGTAATTCAATTTGATATTTTTGCCTGATGTGCACATACTTTACTTATCTGCAAATGTCATGTACCCATTAACTTCAGAGGAAGACAGCATATTTCTGCTTTCTAGTTAACGATGGCATTTGAACAACCTATTATAGGATGATTATTTAGCTTGTGATCTAAATTATTTATGTAGAGTAGATAAGTACCAAAACACATGGTTGTGTTTCCTGAGGAAAAATAGTGCCGGTTTTAATTGCTTCTCAATTTTAATTACATCTCTTTTCTGTATTTTTCATGGCATTTATATATTTGTCTTGCTCTCTTCCATCTTATTTTCTCTTAGCACAATAAAATTTCCTTTCTTTGAAGATTTTCGATGAGTCTAAAGCTTACTACTTGTCACATGTCCAGCAATCCCATGATTTGCAACACACGCCAGTGTTTTGTAAATGTTGCTGAAGATAAACAGTCCATATGCCAGAAGTCTTATTTTTACAGATGGCAACATCACATTCATGACCTGTCCATACTGATATTTTATTTTTCCCTGTTTAAGCTGTCACATACTTATATTTTTTTTTTAAATCTGACCCTTTTCCTGCAGAATACATGGTTCTGTTTCTAGTTTTAATTTTACTATGTCATTGGGGATTACCACCTTACTTCAGCAGGACTGATTTTCTTGTCCTAGGCTTCTTCACTAGATATGTTAACATCATTCTTTATCTTATTCATCAATCCACCTCTACTAGCCAAAGAGATTTGGTAAAAAGATCTTTGCCACTCAGTTTTTGATCATCAGTGTATTTACCAATTTCTTTTAAAAAACATTTTTTTTGTGGATTATATCAGTGATTCTACACATTAGTAAATATGATTTCTCTCGAAGCAGGCAGTGAAGCTTGTCATGGAAACATCTCATTACCTTATTGTGCAAATATATGATACATGTGCAAGGAGGGGTGAGAACAAAGAAACTCAAATCTGATGTGGTGAGAGACAGAACGTCCAGGAAATAATTCAGGGAGAGAGGTACAGGTTTCTAGTAAGTGACATTTTTATTAGACTGAGAAAGAGACCCATGAAAAGCAAAGCCCGAGACATAGGGCTATTCAAGGTTCAAGATGTGAGAAGAGTTTCACTATATGCCCTATTTTATTTGTAAACAAATAATTTTCGTTATACATTTGAGACTGGCACAGGAAAAGGCCATCAGAGAGCTAAAATGTTACATGATTTTTTCAGTAATGCTTATTGTTGCTCTTGGGTAGCTTGAAATTCTATATCCAGCATAATTTTCTCAAGTGTTACTGTGTTCTGCTCCTTCTCTGCTGCATTTATTGGTGGGATAGTGGGTACCATGAAGATAAGCCGTATAAGAGGTCCTCTCCTATTGAATTCTGCAAAAATTTGCAAAAGCGCTATCAGAGCATCCTACCCACAAACTTGTCTAATAGACAGCTCTCCTAACAGAAATCAACTGATCCATCTTTGATGTAAATCCATTGAATAAGGATGAGTTTGCAAAATCTTTTCATTTCAAATAAAATGTAAGTCCTTACTTATATGTATTCTAAAGCTCTCTTCATACTTTACTATTAATTTATTAAATGTAATTATACCACTTATATCCTATTTGGCTATAACATATGTTTTATATTCTGCCTGACCTTTTTAAAAACTGGCCTAGTGAGAATTATATAGGAAACTATATAACCATTTACTGCTGTGGCAGTACTTCCTCAAGAACATGCAGGAGACTGCATGTAAATTTTGGGATTTAACAAGGTTATGATGTCTCTTTGCTGTTTTGAACTTGCATTAAAGGCCGATCCAGAAGTGCTCTTTTATCTCACAGTAGAATTTGTGAGAAGCACAGACTAAATCATTTCAGAAAGGTAAAAATCTGGAAGCATTTAAAAGTTGTAATTTTTATTTGGGTAATTTGGTGATCTAAGGAGAAAAAAAAGGCATAACAGCAGGCGTGATGGCAAGACAGAAAGAAGAATAAAGGAATAAAGGTTGAAAAATCAGAAACTAGAAGAACTGTTGCAGGCTGAAATAGAAATGAAATATAAATTGAGGAGGAGATGAAGCTCCATTGAAAAACGATGAAGGAAATACCACACTTGCTTGTGACTCTTGTCTACAGAAACAGTTTTAACTCTAGGCCTGGATTTGGACACTTCATCAATTTGGGGCATTTTGTGTATTCTATTGATGGTTTGGGAAATTCTGGCAGTTTGGTAGGATCAAGCCAAAATTCATTGATGGCTTTCCTATATTCTATCATTGTCATGGAAAGCTATGTGATAAGTTTCTTCATCAGAAATAGGAGACCAACACCTGAAAAAGAATACAAAACAAAAATGAAAAATAAATGTGCATGTTATACTTGCAAATCAAATGGAGAAGCTGCATTGTTTTTTACAGAAATTACTTTTAGCAAGTGTTCTGCGCAAACCTCAGAGAGCATCTAGGACAGCATAGAGGAAAAGGCCAACAGGCTGAGAGAAGACACTGGAGGTGGCATTGCTACAAAGCAGAACCTAGAAACAACAGCTTGAACAGAACCGCAAAGGTTTTAGGTGCTGTGTTTCAGACACAAATTTTCATGCTCTATACTTTATTTCAGGTTTTGTGGCATTCAGATCATTATTATATTTGATTCCAATGATTAAATAATACTATCAGTGCTTATTGACAAAGAAAATCCTCACTAGCTAATGATTCAAATCAAACAGACTTTCTTCATTTCATGAAGTACAGGAGAGAAAAGTTGCCCATAAGTGTCTTCAGATCTGCAGTATATATTTCAGGACATTAAATATTGTAAAATTGAACTTGGTGAGCATTGGGTCAGCAGCTCACAATCAGACAAGGGAATGGCAGGAAACCCTTTTATTTAAAAATAATAAAGCTATTCCAACAGTGCAGCTGGGCAGGAAGAAATTTTCAGAAGCACACCCAAAGCCAATCAGTGCTGAACTGCACTTATGCTGAGGAAAGCTTGTGCAAAGTTGAAATGTATCTAGTTATTAGGTTTTAAAGTAAGATAAATTTAAAACTATGGATCCCAACAGTCCTGAAAGACTCCAGTTCTAGAAACCAAAACTGAACATTCAATTTAAACAAGCTTTAGGAAACAAAATATTTGTTATTTATTTAGGAGCAAAAGGAAAATAATTTGGCAATAAGCACTCACCTTAACTAACCTAAAGAGAGCCAAATTTAACAGTTAACTTCCAATACGAATTTCTATCTATTGATATTTATGAAACACAAGTTTACCATTGAAGACCTTATGGTCCTACAAGGATTAATATATTATATTATATTGTTATTATAAAAGTTATATTTTGGATACACAAAAAATAAACAGTAGAAACGCAATATAGTTGAGTGCACAGGTTATTAATAAAAAGTATTCCCATTTACCCATTTCACAGCCTTGTGGCGTGGGCATTTTCCCAGGCTATATAGCCTGTGTTGAATTTCCTCAGGTAGAGAAAAACCTGCAGTTCACATGAGTTATTTTCTAGGGGGCTATTAACTAATCAGATATCTTATAAGGAAGGATGCCAATACTCTCCTTCCCCTCCTGTTCTCACACCTTTTCCCACTCCTCTCCTACTCAGGCTGAACTTTTGAAGGAAAAGCGTGAGACAGGCTGAACTGCTGGGTTCTTTGAAAAATATTCTAAGTGCCTAATGCCTGGAGATTCTTTGATGCTAAACAGGTGGAGGTGTTTACTACAGCCTGTTTTAGAAGTGTGATATCTGGGGAGGCTTGGGTCACTTCCCTTGCCCTTTGCTCTTTCAGTTTCCCAGCAGGTCATTACATGGGCCCCTGACTTGCCCTTGTGAAGCATCACATAGGGAGCTCAGACACTGGATTCTGGGATTTTGACTCTAGCTGAGGGACCAAACACTAAAAAGCGGAACCCTCCAGCCCTGCCAGAAATTCCCTAGAAGTGTTGAGAGTCTGACTCTATAAATCAAAGATCTCAAAGGGCAGCATGAAAAGATCCTTCCCTAACACCTCTCCTGCTCAGAGGGGCGGAAGTGTCATCATCGGCCCTAACAGAGCAGTGCCTGAGCCGTATATGAGATCTGTCCTGAGCAGTAAAATGTGAAAAGCTTTTCTAGTGGATATGGGTCCTATCAACTCTTAATCAAAGTACTGCACTGTTTAAATATTTACCACCAAGATGAAATTAATTCAATCAATAATACCCAAAGAATTTACTAAGCATGCTTTTGTTTATGCTGTAATAACAATTGCAGCTAGGGACAAAGAAATGGTCACTTGCAAAATAGGTTGCTAAGCATTTGAGCTGGTCTATAATATCTTTTCCTACTATGTATGATTTCTGAACTACAGTGTCCTCAGATCCGTAAATGGAATATAAATACGTTGTGCAGAGAAACTGTTAGAGTCCGCTGTCTTCATACAATTTGTGCATAATACACAGCAGGAAAAGATTAATAACCATAAAAAAAAGAACTTTAAAGGTAAGGTGGCATGAAAAAAACGCTGTCTTACAGGTGAGTACCTCTGTTCTTGGGGACAAGCCTATTGCTGCTGTCTCCCACAGCAATTAGAATTGTATTGCTTCTGTTAGCTAGGCCTGGGAAGCACAGTGACAATAAGAAGGGGCTGGAATGGGTGGGCTAATGTTGCTGTGAATGCAGAGAGAGATCTTGCATCTGTATTTCCTCCTATTTTAGCTTGTTTTCCAAAGGAGATTGGGTTTATGGGATGGTGTTGTCTGCCTCATTACCTAACAGTCTGTCATTCTGTATCTCCTTTGGTAACTTCTGAACTTGCTAGCCAATTTCAGCTGAATTTAGCACAGATGCAGAGGTCTAAGCAATATGAATTTTTTTCCAAGCTGTAGGAAAATAGGCTGCTGAGAACAGGAGGAAGAGTCAAATTTGCATCCCACTGTGAGGACCCCACAGAGTGAGCTCAATTATGTTATTAGATACCAAAGAATCCCCAGGAGAGAGACATTATGAATACTCCAGTCACAAGAAAGCTTAGAGCAGAGCTTACAGCTTATCAGCCATTAAGTAATCCAAGCAAATGTCACACGAAACCAGGCTTAATAATTTCTACTCACAATTATTTGTTTAGGTATTGAACTGTGACTGTAACAAGAAATTAGAGAGTTGTTCATCCCATCGTACCTTCCCATTCTCTTCTGTACAGGTGTGAAAGGGAAGCACTAGGAAATGTTTAAGTGTTTGTGGTTGGGCTGGTTTCCATCTAATAACCTTACTGTCTTTTGAGGGGGATAGTTAGGCTGATTCATTATAAATTACAGGAGTTACACCGATGTACAGAAAAAGTTTTACAAGCAGAGTTGACCAGCAGATACCTTCAGCATATTTTTTAAGAATGCAACAGACCACGTGAAAAATAAGCACAGAACACAGCAAAAAAAGAATACCCTAAAAATGACATTTGAAGTGAAAGTAAAAAAAGACCAAAAAAGGAGTTTTCATAAAAGTTAGTGTTGTGTAAATGTTGTAACCCAAATAAAACAACATTAACAACAAAATTAAACAACATTTTAGTGATAAATTTCAAACCACCCTTTCACAGAAAGTTGAAGGACTTGGCAATAAGCCGGACAGGGTATTTCTAAGCAAAAGGCTTCAGAGAAGCCACTCAATGTCAATAAATTCCCCTGACTTCATCAGCTTACAGAATAACTTAATGCAATCACGTGCATCTATTTGACAGCCAAGTTCTTTGTAAAGAAAGTTAGGTGAAAATAAATACTCAAGCCCTCTTCTAAATCTTTGAGAGAAGAATGAGGAACATTAATGTTTCTTGCTATTGTGGCACCCTTAGGTGCTCTTTTGGATAGCCCACCACTCCTCCCTGTATGTTACAAATGTTAAGAGCACGTAAGGTGACATTTACACAACACTACTGCTTATGAGCTATTCAGAAAGAAAATTTAAGAAGAAGAACAAAAAACAAGATAAGAGGAACAAAACAAGAGGAGGAACAAAATCTAACTGAAGATAGGATCATGTCCTTCCACAGTACAGAATATGATAGATCTTTTGTATCTTTTAATGATTTTTTTAAAATTAAAGATGTTTACAAAATACATGTTTGTCTGACTGATTGCTAGGAAAGTGAAAGAATAATTACACATATTGTCCTATGTTAAAGTAAATGAGAACATACAAAGCAAGATATATTGGTAGTAACAGATCTTTATTCTTTCCTGCAACATTCCTTGTTTTCATCTTGTGCAATAAACCCATATAGGTTACATAGGTTATATATGAGTTTCTTCATTTATTTAAGTTTATAATGAAATAAGAGCAGACATACAGCTGCTGAAGGCAGGATCAATATAGTCCTAAAAGCTAAATTCTCCAGCTTTCAGAAGAAACACATTTCAATTTCTTCTATTTTCTTATAACTCAAAAGAAATAATTACCTTTTAAAGGTAAAGAAAACTTTTCATGTCCTTCACTGTATTTCTCAGTTCTTTCAACTAAACTGTGCACGTCACAAATTAGCTAAAACAAATAGAATATATCAAATGTGGTGGCCAAGAAACCATAAAATGTAAGTGCTCCTGGCAGGAACATCAGAGAAAGCACTGAATTGTGAAAATGTTTGACACAAGTCTGAAAGCAAACCTATGTGTACTGGAATAAGATTTACAGAATTGGAAGTTCGCATCCACATTTCCTGTTTCTGCAACTTTGATTTTGCCTTTAGAATTCATGAATCTTGGATACATTTCTTTGGATAGAACTGACAAGATTTAAATATTGCCCTTACATGTGATGGCTACATCTGTTTTGGATACTATTTCATGAGTGCTGTTAATCAGAAGACTTTTCTATTTGCTTTTTTGTTGCTGTTTGGTAGAGCAGTTTTATGTGGTGCCTGCCTTCTCAACAGCAGTGTGTGATGAATGTGTCTGTACTCAGGCACCTTGCTCCTAGGGACTCCTCTAGAAGTCAGTGTGTCAGCATTAGGAGAAACCTTTAAAGCCCCAATCCCCACCAAATACTGAGTCGTCCAAGATAAAGCCCAAGAGCCAAAAACATTCACAGCCATACTATTGCTATAAGTTGTACTTGTTTTTCTTTTCTTTTCCGTTTGAGAAAATCTGCATGGAACCTGGAGGATATCAGAATCGGCGTTTTTCATGTTCTAGAAGCATTGCGTAAGTATTAAGCTGTTTTAGGGTTGTCTGAGTTTAGGAATTCTGGAGGTCTTTGGGATCACAATTTTGTGACTGAGTTAATTCAGTATTAAGCAAGTTCTATAACTCCTAGAAAGAGAGTTTCAGGTAAAACTGTATTTCTTCCATCACCTGACTAATCATATTTTCTTTGGGATTTTTACTCTCTTTTTACAGTCTAATTTTTGCTTTTGTTCAACTTTAAATATTCTTTCAGTTATGACATGTCTATGTCCTAAAATTAGCTACAGTATAGCTTTAGCTAATGAAATTTATCTGGACTTTCACATCAAGTGTGAAGAGAAGTTGACAAATTTTCTCTTGATAATGTTGCATTAGGTATCATCTGCATTGGAGGAAAAGTTAACTTGCGAATGTGGATTCTTTTTTCTCTAAATCCAAAATATGCCCATTTTATCAAATTGGAAAAATAGGCCAATGTCCAAAATAGGACATCTAACATATTAATCTGTCAAAACTCAATATGGTTCTGGTATTTTTAAGTAACAGTGAATTTTTTTCCACATATATCTCAGCCTGGTGTTGCTGTATGGAAACATGATCCTTTAGGATTTTGCACCCACCTTCTCAGATCTGGACTCCCGTAATGACACATCAGAGCTTGCTGTCATACACTTCACAATAGTCAGGAAAATCTTTTTTGAAGGTTGACTAAAGTTCAAGGCATTTGCAGCTCATTTTGCATGAACCTATAACTTTCCTGTGTAATGAAAAACATTCTGTTTCTTTGTCAAGTTTTAAGGTTAACACAAATAAGAAGTATAATGTTCCTCATTGATCTGGTGGTCAGTGTTGCACTCTGAATAATAAATCCTACCGGTGGCATTGGTAAGCATATGATGTATTACACTAATATCTCTCCTTCATCCTGAACACTGTTCATCACCCAAGTAAATCAGAACATCCACAACTTTGTGGTGAGAAATGATGCATTTGGCAAGAGCAGGACTCACTTGAGATGCATTAGGAAGACAATCAAAATACTCATTATCAAATCATTTGCTCTGATTTATATGATAGAGAATCCCATCTGACTTCTGCAAACAAAAGCAGAATGTCATCTTAGGGAAGTGATTATTTCTCACTATTGCAAGCAACCTTTTCTCTTTTTGCAATTTAGCTTCAGTGTTTATTTCCCAGTGGTGTAGTATTAATGGGTTTGTTTAATTTTGCTTGCTCCACATTTTGGGACTTATGTTTAGTGCTAGCTCTGTCTTAGCATATATTTCATTCAGATATTTTTTGTCCCATCCTGGAAATGTAAAGCAGTAAATTAATTCAAAACGTGGTTTTAATGTGCTGATTTCTCATGAATGCAAAACATCCCAATTAATCTTTCATTCTGTGTTTGAGTCAAAATCAAGTCCTAAATATAGTTTTGCCCAAGCAATCCTGAAGGACTTTTGTTGGAGGATCCTGGATATGCTACCTCAAAACCTATGTACTGTCAGCCCTATTTGCTTCAAATAGAGAAATGTGATCCCTACGACTCATTCTGTGAGCAATAATTGAAAGTACACCTATCATTTTAAAGTACTTTACTCAAGTATTTGTAACAATCCATCCATGTTAGAACATAAGCAGGTATGGACTGAAAATCTGTGTGAGAAAAAGGACAGTTTACCTTGCACTGAGCTGAACAAACTTAAAAGTGTCCTATGTATATCCAGTCCGCATTGCAGTCATTAATGTATATTCAAGCACCTCAATTCTAAATTCACTAAATAAATGTTTAAAAAATGATTTTTTTTCCCTGATGTGCATGAAATAGGATATGCTGCAATATGAACATACCTACATTCATGTCCAAATTGTCTACCTGAGTTTTCTTTCAATAATTTCTATACTTTTGCCTACTTTGGAGTTAATACAGAAATAAAAGCAGGTCCAATTTTGATTAACCGTGAAAGCAAAAGTCATACTTTGCTTGCTTTTTTGTGCAGTGTAGGTTTGTCAATGTAGTTGTGGGAATCTTGTGGGAAGCTTTCAGTCAACAATGTCCCTGTTGATGTTAAACAGAGCAGAGCTCCATGTGTTTATGACAAACTGACCAAAGAAAATATATAGACCAGTCCCAGATAGGGACTCTGAACGTGGTTGTTCTATGGCAAAAGTCTTGAAGAGGAAGAAAAATGATACAAAAATAGCTTTATCTCCTAGAGGGTTATTGGATGATAAGTCATTGTCTTACAATTTTGTCAGTTCTTCAAGGGAGAGAAAAGTTAAAGGAAAATGCCTAGAAAAGACATGAAGTTTGGAAAGACATTGGTGGGATTCTCAAGTCTTTCAATTATTTTCAGGGGAAAATATATTTTTATATACCATTGAAGAAGATAATAGCTGAAGTATCATTCTACTGCTTACAAGCAGGTTCTGGTTTGTGGTTTGCATTGTGGGCTGCTTTGGACTGATGTGCCATCCTGTTTTGAAGGGATTACTTTCAGCTCAGCCTCCTCTTGTTTCAAACGCAATTGCATTCTCGGGAAGATAAGGGAAGGGTGTTGTGCTTTGGCACAGCACCAAAAATTAAGCCTTCAAGATGAATTAGTAGGAAGCTCTGTGGCCAAGTTCGAAACACCTAACTTGCCCTGTGGCTGTGATCATTAATCACCTTCTAAAGTTCACCATTTTCACATCTCTCATATTTTAGATATGAGCTTTATCGCCAGGAAATAACAGGAGAAACCATTCTTCTCCTACTTCCTCCAGCTCCAAACTTGTAAAGTTTGAATTCAGGAAAACAAAAAGGGAGGAGAATTCATAACCTTTGTAGTATAAAATGAGTTAGGGAAATGATGACTTTATTTTTCTGCCCTAATCAGGGTCTATTTTCGGTCTCCCCTGCACATGCTGAGACTGATGTGTGAAAGACTGCCTCACCATACAGAGGTGAGCCAGTCTGGACTCCCTAAGTCTTCTTCACACTCTCCACATGTCAGAGAATTAGGTCAGGAGTGTGTAACAACGTAACAGAATTATTACTGTGTGAGAGGACTGGACAGTTAATAAGAAATATGAGGTCTTACATTAATATTACTATTGTCTTGATTTATCCATGTCAAGCTATTTGCATCTTTTTTAATAGCTTGACTCATTGAAAAACAGGACAGTAGAATGTTACTTAAACAGTGGGTTTAGAAATGATCATTCTAGCATGATGTATACTTGTTTGTGTTTGGTAAGACTTTCCTTCTGTGTTGCTCTTCTATCAGAAAGACAAAAACTGCCAATGTATATTGAAAATACTCATTTATCTTTTTTTCCACTTTACCTTTAAAGTCATCTTTTTCATTTCTGTCTTCCTGTGATCTAAATAGACCTATCTTGATTGTCCTTAGCTCTCTGGCTAGGAAACTGAGTCATCTTGTAAAATTTCAAAATATTATTACTTCCTTTGCCCCTTTTCACATTATTTTCTCCACAAAAACATTATTAACCTCCAGTCTGGACATTTGCATGGAACTCTTGCCATTCCTAACTTGAGTGGGACTACAAATATTTCTTATTCAGACTTCCAGGTACTAATTGCGCAACAGGCAGATATATATGTTCACACAATCAAACACTGTTGATACTCACAGATTTTTTTTTCATGATAGTTCTTCTGAAACCATTTTTTAAAATCTGAAATGTGCTGAAACTATTGTGCCTGCAATGTGCAAATGAACAGCTCCTGGGCAAAAAAATCTGGCGCACCAAAATTGTATTAGACTTGCCGCATATATTCAGATTCTGTAGTGAAGGGCATGTTTAATAGGTCCAACATAGCTTCTGGGGCTTATAAGATAAAATTGATCTATGCATATATATCTTTCTTTATCCCAAAGGCATGGGCAAATGTTCAAAATTAATTGGGCAGTATACAGTATGTAAAAGTAAACAGTATTATATACTGGGAAAAGAGGGAGAATTGACAGGTTTGCAATGCCCTAATTGAATGATTATGGTATTTGTTCCTGTTGGATTTTGTGATTCTTACCTCAGTAAATATGCATGGGTAGTTGCTCAAGTCACAGTCTCTTTTCTTCTTTTTTTCTTCTTTTCTTCAGTCATCAGATGCCCGTTGAAAACAACAGCAAGAAAGAATTCAGTGAATAACTGTGAATAAGGATGAATGCATAACAGGCAGTCCTCTTCGTGCATGGCTTTCTTAAACATCCTAAATTTCCTAAACATCCTAAGCATGATTGCATATGAGAAGTTCAGAACCACTGTAGTCAAATGGGAAAAGTGTTTGCAGTGACTAATGCATCTAGTAACATAACTAATACATTAGGTCCATATAGCCATTTATTTCCTACTATCCCTGCAAGAGATACGGCTTGCTTGCATGGGATCAAATTGTAGATATAATTTTGTTTTGTCAAAGAACTGCTCTAAAGATGCAATGGTGCAACAGTGTTGGTGTGGAGAATGGTAATTAAATGCATCTGGGCAAAGAAAGAAAGAAAGAAAGCTGAAAGGAGAAACTTTTTTCAGCTCTTTTGTTTTTTCAGTATATGTGGCAAAGAATTCACACTTAAAGACCATAAGCCAATAGGGCATCAAAATAGGCACCTGCAACTGATAAACATGTTCATTTGTGTGCACCAAAAAAAAACATTCAAGCAATTTAATTTTAGAAATTGAATTTAGGTTAGATAATTACCTGACTCCTCTAAGGAACCTTTGCTCTTTGCTTGGGTTTTGTATTAGTGTCTCATCTGAGCTACAGAAAATGTCAGGTGATTTGAGTTAGCTGGCCTTCAGTTACAGAGAAAGAGGACCCGGCCAACATAAAATGCTTTGTATTTGCTAAGGACATGCAGATAGCAAGTTATCATACATCAGCTGAGGTAGGGGAACTTTTATTTTGTGGCAGGCTGTGTGGCTAATCCATTGGATTCAGGCTTTACTGGTTTTCTTACCTTTTTTTTTAAAGAGAGTCAAGATAGATTTGTAGTATAACAGCTGAGATGTTCAGTGTTTATGTATTTGATGCCAATTTACATAAATACTTCCAAAATCTATTATATAATAGAGCATTTGAGAACTGCATGAATAGAAACAGTTATAAAAATCCTTGGGTTACACAGACATTAGATCATTCAGTTTGAAATAAAAGGGAAATATTTTCAAGATTTGAGTAGATATTTTCTGTTTAATAGAAAGTTATATCCTTCATTTAGATCTTACGTCAGTAGTGTATGTTAAAAGTCCTTCTGATAATTGTCATTTTATACCCTTAATCTACCTACTAAAAGTAGCATCACAAAGTGACACTGAATTTAGTATAACTTTTTAACAGGTGTACTTGAGGCTGTTTTACTAGGCATCATAACAAAAGATTGCAAAATGGTAGGCACTTAAAATCATGGGGATCTTCGCCTCCTGAGTATATGTTACCTGTCACCTTAGGACAACATTAATTGAACAGTAGATGGTACTGCAGAAAATGGCATTACTGCTGTCAGTGTCTCTGATTAACTAGTGCCTTTCCTGGGGGCAAAAATAGCTGGTTGTAATCCCTTCTGATAATACACAAACAGCTCTAAAGAATGTATTAAGTAAATTGGTTCCCAAATCTTTTGGGGGATTTTAATCTCTAAATTTGAAGTAAAATTATGATTTTCAAAAAAGTAGTAAGAAAACATTTTGAATTAAGAATACTTCCCTAAATTCAGAGCAGAACAGGCAAAATTTGAAAGGAAAATGCCTTTCCAGGCAGGATGTTAGTCTTCTGTATTTAGCTACACGATTCACGGAGCCTTCTCCACCAGCTGAGGAGGCTGAGGAGGTGGAGGGGGCGGTAGCAGGATCAGCTCTTCCAAGTTAATCTACCTGTAACAGGGAGCTAGCACTGCAAGCAGCATACAGGAAAACACTGCTAACTTTCCTGACCTAGCAGAAATCCAAGATCCTCCTTTTTTTTTTTTTTTTCCTTTTAAGAGAAGCTGTAAATTGTTAGTTGCAAGGTGCTGAATACTCTTATTTTCTTAAGACAAACCTCCAAAAATGCTCCCTTGTCCCAGTATCAAACCTCCCGTGGTGCAGCAGCACATTAGGATTTCTGTCAGAGTGGCAGAGCAGAGCAGCTCACACTCTGCTGAGCTGAACTGCTCTTCCCTCTCTGAAGCAGAGTGCAGTCTCTTGCTTTGCCACCCAAGCTCTGGCTCATCCACCCACAAATCCACCTACAAAAAAGTAATCACCTGGGCTCCTCTGCTCCAATCATATAAGATTTTGGTTGGAAATACTGTCTCAAACATGTGTCTTTTGTCGCTATCATACATAAAGGGCAATGGTTTAAATCTATCGGTTTAAATCTATCAGTTTAAAGCAGTGCAAATTGCATCTTTGTTCATTCACTTCATTGACTTTCTTTTAAAGTCAGGCTAATGCATCTTATCTAGTAGTTATACCATATGAAAAAAGACATCAGATTCTGCCAAAATTACTTTTGTAAGCTGTACCATATGGTCAAAGATAAAAATATAATATTGGAAATACCAGTGGTTTCATTGACAGTTTGAATACGCTAGGGAAAATAAAATATTTACTGTGAAGCATTCATAATATGACTTCATCTCTCCAGTTTTATTACAAGGAATGTCAGTACTACCTTTTCTTATCAAGTCTTTTCAACTACTCAGTATTCTTTGTCAGATGTAATATTCTCATTCTCCCACAGTTAAATTTTAATTATCACATTTTTCCCTGTCACGGACTTTGGGCAATTAATGCCATCAAAAGGAAAAGTAACTTGTCAGATAACTGAAATGGTCACAGCTGTGCATGCTGAATAATTTCTTCAATAGAAATGGTCTTGTTAGGATTTCTGGATCACTTCTGAGCTAAACAAAGACATTATTCCCAAGTAAATTCACTAAAGAGATGTCAATAAAAGTTTACTCAGTCCTGCTCCAGAAAACAAAGAACCTGTATAGTATTTGTTGCCTGAACCTGTATAGTATTTGTTGCCTTTCGTTCTTAATATTAAAGGCAACAGTAATTGTTGCCTTTTGGAGTCATGAAAATATAGATATTATTTTGTGTATCTATGGGTATAAATATATATACACAGGTAAAAATATTGGACAGAAAAAAGGCTAGAAGTAATCGTGAAAAGTGCTTATGTATCTGTATTTTAAATGGCTTTTAGCTATTTAAAAGCTAATGAAGAGCATCTATATGACTGAGGTACTCTAGAAAATTTTACCAAAATTACAACTCCAAAGAATTTGTCATGTATTTTCTTGAAAAATTAGTGTTTCCAGCAGGTGGAGGGAGGGGATCCTGCCCCTCTACTCAGCTCTCGTGGGGGCGCACCTGGAGTATTGGGTTCAGTTCTGGGCTCCCCAGTGCACGAGGGATGTGGAACTTCTAGAGAGGGTCTAGCGTAGAGCCACAGAGATGATTAAGGGGCTGAAGCATTTGTCATATGAGGAAAGACTGAGCAAGCTGGGCCTGCTTAGCCTAGAGAAGAGAAGACTGAGAAAGGATCTGATCAATATGTATAAGTACCTGAGGGGAGAATGTAGGGAAGATGGGGCCAAACTTGGTGGTGGCTAGTGACAGGACCAGGGGTAATGGATACATGTAGAAACACATGAAGTTCCATCTCCAAGAACTTCTTTACTGTGAGAACATATCTGTGGAATAGACTCCCCAAAGAGGTTGTGGAGTCTCCTTCTTTGGAGGTCTTCAAAACCTGTCTGGATGTGACCCTGTGGCACATGCTCTATGTGTCTGTGTTTGAGCAGGGGGGTTGGGAGTTGCTTCGAACCTTAACCATTCTGTGATTCTGTGATATTTTAGATATGTGTCAATCAGGGTAGCATCACTGAGTGGAGAACACACCTGAGAAGAAAAGAAAAATAAATGCTGCCCTCCCATATGCACATTCCAAGGCTTGAGACTTCTTTTTAGAAATAAAAATGTGATCACTTTTCTCCTCAGTTTGGATGTGTTATGTAGGGCTTAAAGATATAGAATATACAGAATCTACATTGAACTGGCATCTGGCATCACTGTTTAACACCTTTTAATAACAAATTCATTCAGACCAGTTAATTCAGAAAGTAGCAGAGCTCTCATATATCTTGTCTCTATTTTTATCTCTATCTGATTCAGATGTAATAAAAACAAGTTCTTAACAAACTGGTATGCTGTCACTCTAGCAAAGTAGTTTTAAAAAGTGTTTACAGGTTCCAAAAAAAGATTGGTTAATAATTAGATCTGGTCCAGTTGAAGCATTGATTAAATGCATTCATTCAAATTGATTTTTTTAAACTTCTATGCATACCAAGGTGATAATGAGCTACTACTGTAATTCTCTGTGAATTTAGAACAAAATGAAAAATGTCCATAACTAGTTCATGCATATTAAGATATTTTATTTGAAATAGCACTCACTATTGATTTAGAAGAAATAATAGGTAGTTACTTAGAGAGGTATACTGCTCTTCCCTCACAGCGATAAGTGGTGCATGGTACCACTTTTATTCCAGCTACCCTTTCATAGCTTGGGATACCACTAAGTGTTTTCTATGCTGTAATGTGTACATCGCTTGGACTGCATCACACATGCACTAGTGCAACTTTAATCCACTAAAAATTGAAATGTTTAGGAGTCATTTACAAAATTACTAAATCAATTTAAAAAATACTACTAGAACCTCTTATTGTCAAAAATTAAACAGACACAGTCCTTTGCTTGAACATGATTTGACTTCTAAAAAGCACTTTAGTGAGATACTTTTGATCAAATTTTACCATCTTTTCCTGGATGAAAATTACAGAAACTTTTACTTCTTTTTTAATAGCAGTTTGTGATGAATGAATGCTTAGCAGTGTTATTTACCCTGGAGAACTCTCCTAACTCACCTAGTTCTAGCTGTTTCAGCCTGAGCTGCATGATCTTGCTGTAGAGACAGTCCCTGTCATCAGCTCTTTTGGAGGTCCCCCTCCTGGGAGTCCTAGTGTCCTGGGAACCGGTTCTGAGGCTGACTGATGGTTTGCCCCATTTTGGGGAAACATGGAGCAAACCTACTAGTTGATCTAGCTGTTCCTTTTCCTTATTGCTGTATGTCAGTCTCTTGTCTCTGTTTCCAGTCCTCATCCTTGTCTCCATCTCCTCTTCAGTCTTGGCTGCTGTTTCTGGCAAAGACTCCTCTTCAGCTTTCTGTTTGCTGAGTCTTGGCTCTCATGCCTCACCCCTCGTGCCTCACCCCTAATTCCTGATGTTTGATTTCTCCTTCCAGATCACCAGTTGCTGTTGATGACCAAGTATCTACTCCTGTCTGTGTACTCCGTCTTCCTTACACCGTCTTATTCAGATTCCTCACCCTTGCCCAAACTCTAGCAGTGCTGCCGTTCAGCTCTTAAGCCTGATAAATCCCATTTAAGCAGTTTCTGAATCTCAGCTCTGCTCCTGACCATGCTCCACACTCATCCAAGTGCCTTGGCTCAGTTCTCTACTGCTCTAGCAGCTGACCTCAGGTCTGGTTTAGGTGACAGTCATCTGTCCTGTTGCCTTCCCCTTCCAGGCTGACTCTAGCCTTTAGCCATAGCTGTCAATGTGCTTTGAGGATCATCTGAAAAGTTTAACTCATTACTTGACATGAAGTCATTATTCTTACTAGTGGATCTTTTCTTAGATTTAGGGCTATGAAGATTTTTCTGCAGCAGATTTCTTTTTGGACTTCTTAAAATAACGAACAGTCATGAATCATTGACTGATGTGTTTTTAATGGTCTATTTTGGCAGTGAATAATTGATAGCTGTATAGAGCTGTAGAAAACTGAATACCAAGTGGCTGTCTCATTGAAAACAGACAGCTGGTAACTAGCTCAGCTATCCTGATTTCTACAGAATCCCCTTTTTTATTGCAGATTGCAAGATGGAGATTTCAAAAATAAAAGTCTCCTGTTTTAGCTCTAGTGATCAGTTAAAAGTCTATAGATAGAAACCTATCTATACAGCATATGTCCATACTCAGTATGACATAAATGAAGATATTGTAAGTGTTATCTATCACTTACTGATACATACTGTATCAGGATGTCAGGCACATTAGGATGGAAGATGGAAACTCACAGATGGCATTTCTAGTACAGGCAGCTGTTTATTAACATTAAAAAGTGCTAGATGTGAGCATTTTCCATATAAATAAAAATATATACTCTTGTAGTAACATCTTTTTTTTTGCATTCAGGATCAGTTTAAAAGAATAGGCCAAGTGCTCTGATCAAAATATTTTTTAAAGAAATCTTAAAAACTGACATTTTAACAATGTAAAAACATGATCTTTAACATCATTGAACATGATTCTCCACATGAGAAAAAGAGAATCAGGTATAAGATTTAGGAAAAAAATGTAACTTCATCTTTTAGCCTCTTAGTTGTGCTTATCCTTATTTGTAATTTTTCTATTGAATTAAAGGTCTTCCCAAAACAGTAGGGAGCAAGAAAACAGTGGTTGAAACATTATGTCCTCACACCTACATCTTTTCCCTGAATTCTTCCACTGCTGTAGTGTATGAAGACAGGGAGTTGGTGGCTTTGTAGATACCTCTCCTGCCTTTCTTGTAGGTCTCTACACATTTGCCCCAGTGAAGACTAGCATACAGTACTATGGCAATCAGGAGATGCCACTAAAGAAGCAGAGATTATGTGCTTGAATCATGATTTGCAGGGCAGTTACACACTGAATCACTTCTTCCTAGTTAGTTTAAAAGTAATTTGCAGGTAACAGTTATATGGTCTTACAGTATAAGAAAGTGATTCTTAGAGCTTCATGTTTTCAGCATGTGTTTTATAGTAAAACATTAATTACATGAATTTACATTGGTCTATCTAGAAATCTAGGGAGACTGCTGAGGGTTTCAAGCTTTGTCAAATCTATTTTATATTCCCATTAACTTTAAAAAAGTTTCTAGGTGGTGAATTTAAGTGTAAAAAAGACTCAAGCAAATAGTAGCACTATGGGTCACAGAAGAATTGTCTTCAGATAGCACACCCATTGAAATGCAAAGTATCTTTGGGGAATCAGGGCAAACAAGCTATAACCCAGACAGTCAAGCTAAAGGGCTTTTTTGTTAGAGTTTTCTTCTGTAATGTACATTACTGCAGTAGCTCAGATAGGAAACAAGAGCAGCAGCTTGGTGAAATACTCTCAAATTAACCCTTAGTACATGTGAAACCTTCATGTATTTGAGATTTCTGACAAGCTCTTGATCACTGTTTAAAGACTCCCATGTAAACCCCATTGAGGGGGTGAGAGATGCCATTCAGCAAGATTTAGCTGGGGAGCAACTGTGGAGCCAGAAGGGGCAGGAGAGTTGGGGCTGACTTCACCCCACTGTACGCTGGAAGGTGGCATTAGGCATTTACGTAGCCCATTTCTGAAGGAGGAAGGGCAATTGAGAAACTAAAGTTTTAAAATTTTTTGGACAGACTTTTCAGAATCTTACTTTGATTATCTCCAGCTATTACATTAATGCACTCAGAAGTAAGTGATATTTGAAAGGTTAAATATTTCTGAATTCTACGTGGTGTTCTAAAAAAAAAATAAAATAAGTATCTGGTTGGCAAAGATACCTATTCATCTGTTTCTTTGAATTCAAACATTCCTGATGGAGTTCTGAAATTATTTTATTGCAATGCGATATAATATTATGGAAAAATACATTATTCTAAGGCTGCAACATAAAAGTTTTCAGGTGCAATTCTCACACACATTTTCATGCCTGAGGTCCATCTTGCTTCTCCCAGACTCTGCTACAGGTCTCTCAATCATGCAGTGAGAGCTGGCAAGATTTAGATATGACATTAGCAGAAAGCCCAGTTTCCAGAGTAAACTTTTGTGAAATACGATGTCTTCCTGCTCAGGGAAGGAGTAGAGATTGCAGCACTAGGGCTGGTATTACACAGATTCAGTAAGCACATCTCTTTGCAGAGGGAAAAATTGCTTTGGTGAAGAAGGAACAGAGTTATTCCTCAGTAGCTTGAGTGAGAAGATGACAGCAGGTCTTCAGATGAAGTTATAACTTTGTTCTGCTCTTTGATTTATAAGTAGAAAGAAAGTTTTCACTGTTCAAGGCAAAAATATCTCTATGATCTCAGCAAAAGCTCTTTTTCCTACTCCTTTTGACCGATTTTTCCTTTCTTGAATGGAATATTGTCTTCGTGATGCAGACTACATAGTGCAGCCTGAACAACAGAATGGTAGACCAAATACATTTAATAAATGCAAAGCAGTCTACAACCTTTGCTCTATATAAGCAAGTAAGAAAAAAATCACAGACTTCTTTTGGATCATTTAGGAAAATGTTACCTCAATGCTTAGAAGTGGTCAAAAAGGTAAATGGTAGGAAGGAAGCCCTGAGAAAGAAACAGAGCAAAATATAAATCAGTATGGCTCTTTTGCCATACCTGGAATATTGCAGTCTCCTCATGTGAGAAAGGATGTAGTAGAATTGGTAAATGCCATAACAAGGCAGAGATGATGAGGACATGATAATTCACTTTCACAGCAGAGGAATTAATGGCCCTCAGGACAGACATGACTTCAGGAAAAAGGACTCCTTGAGGTTTCTCATGTCCAGTTCCTAAATACAGGTGAGGGCAGGAGCTGTGCACCGAATATTGGCCCAAACATCTCTTTGTGTCTATGGCCAAACTACAAGAACGCACTGGCCCTGGTCCCGGATAGACTTCAGGAGCCAGTCTGGGGAGAGGCAAAACCCCAAACAGAACTGGGTAACTGAGAGCTGAATTCATCTCCTGTTGACACATCAGAAGAAAATAAAAAGGCAAAGGAATTAACAGAGATAATAGTAAAATATATTGGCCAGTGCAAGAGGGAGCAACCATTACCTGTAGGGGAACTGGATGCAGGGAAGTGCATAGTGCACAAAATGACAGCCCAGATTCTGTCTCCATGAAGTCAGACATAAGACCATTTTTGCCGGTGCTTCACCATCATGAGTATGTCTTTCCTACGGAAAAAGTGGAATGTTTGGGAAAGTCATCAGCTCATAGTGTGCTGAATTGAAGGAATACCTTGCCTGAGATAGGTTCTGATGGGAAAATAGCAATGTGAATCCCTGACAACCCAGTCAGGGCAAAATGAACCAGACATCAGCTCATCCCACTGGCCTGGGACCCCGCTGGACTCTGCCTATAGTCAGTGGATGAATTTTTTGTTTTCTCCTGGATGGGGAAATTTATGATTAGGTAAGTTAATTTAACAAATCTAAAAAAAATCTATGGTCATTCTTTATATTGAAAATAGCTGAATATACTATCTATCTGTTGATTTTATGTGGCCCTGGGAATATCATAACCCAGTCTTATTCACAGACGGACATCTATAAATGGATTACTTAGATCAGATACAGACTTTCGTCTCAATGAAGAGTGACTAAACATCATGATAAAGGGCAGTGTCTGAATTAATTCAGTTTTCCAGTGAATCTATTCTGAAAGCTGAATATCTAAAAAAATGTCCTATGGAAGGATTCTCCTAAGAAAACTCCTTCTATTTAACTGTATATCCTTGACATTTATTTGCCAAAGACTTTTTCTTCTTGGAAGAAAAATGGTATTGCCACTTGCATTTTTAGCATTCAGAAGTAATTTGTTCCCAGCAGAGAATGCTGTAAATTAAATCGTAAAAGCTGAGGAATGGTCCAGACCCTAGTGCCAGTTCAAATATTTAAAAATCCACTAAGTATGATAAAAATGGCAAACCTTGTATACTTTAAAAGTTGTACAGATGTGAGATAAATTATAAAATAAGTAATTCTGATTGGGATTTGATAATGTAGAATATAACAGCTGGGGCTACAAAACAGTGTCTGCCAGAGTTATTCATGTCCTGAGTGAATAGGTACAGACATGCTTGCATACACTTTTAACAACTGAGCTGTTATGGCTTTGTAATAGGAGAATCATTTTAAATAGATGTAAAAGCTTTGATGTTTCACTGAAAGCAATCCTGTTTTGAAATATCCTTTTCTGGGGATCTGTCATATAAAATTGATAGATATGATAAAAATCAGACATACATCTATGGCAATCATTTAGCTGCCCAATAATGTATATAATTATGAGCACATAGACTTATAGTATTTTTGATATTTGAATTTAAAATGCAAACCTGCAGTTCAAGAACGTGGAGAAGAGCACTTGATAAGCATGATCTTTGAATAGATTTTATTGAACATTTAACCACGATCTTTAGTAGTTGTCAGTTTATTCTCTTCTTTATTACATTTTTAGTGTACCCTTGTTCAAACTGACATCAGATTTTCAAATGCACAAAGTCAGGCATTCCACAATCTGATGGCCAGCTGAATAGCTTGTGCTAATCTCTTGGGCAAGTTTCCACTTAAATAATATTTTATTAGTGCCCTCATAAATTTTCCTAAGCTTTTATGGTTATTGTTAATACCAGAAAAGTACTGAATATTGATGTAATGGCCCTTAGCACTGGATCTGTGCACTGCCAGATCACCCATCAAAGTTGGATGAATCAGTGACCCTTGAGAAAGGAGTTTATAGTAGCTTTTATACCAGATTTACGTTTGCGGGCTACAATGTGTATTGCTTCATTCAGCATAAAGCTTCATTGTAAAAAATTATTACATCAAAAATGTTTGAACATACTTAAAATGGTAATTTTTGAGCATACTTTAAATGCTAAATTATGTTTATCTTGTATTGATACTGTGTGTAATGCAGTCACAGCATTTTTGGCTTTGATGCCCTAACCCGGTGAAATAGCCTCTCAGGTCCAGATTAGAAATGGCGATGGCTCCTGTGTGATTTTGCTTTGCTTTAGCCAGAGCTGTGCTTCTGCTAGCACAGCTTTCAGATTTCAGCTACATAAAACACACAAAAGAAACAGGCAAATCTCATACTTAACATATTCCAGGAATCCCGTTAAAGCAGCAGCCAGGTCTGTTCCAGAAAGGTAACTGGCCATTTCCAAAAAGGGAATTAGCCATTCTCCATGTCTCATGGTAAAGCTCGCATGTGAGAAAGGAAGTAATTCTGACTTACCACAAGGCCCTTCTAAGAAGTGTTTACAAAGAAACGAAGAGTTAAAGGTGTGCTAGAAAAAATAAAAAGAGCAAAAATGCAATGCAGCTCTATAAGGATTTATGGAGAAACACCAGGATTAGTCTCTTACACATCTATCCCTGTTTTCTAGTTCTCTCAATGTCATCCAGGACTCTGGCTTGCACAGTGGTTGTATCTTTCTGTGTTTTCACTCCTTGCAGAGCATGGACTATGCCACACATTAGAGAGAAGTGTGTGATATAGAACTGCTGTTCTTGCATCCCACTCTTCCTGTCTCTACCTATCTTCTCAGCAGATTTCCATCAGCAGCCCAACTGTGGCATGCTGGACTTTTCACAGATGGACCTGTGCAAAGAAGGAAATCATAATACATTGGTCCTCCTGCTCTCTTCAGCTGAGAGAAGAGGACCCGGGGAACTCATCCCAAAAGCAATTTGGAATTATGGAAATGAGAATAATGCCAAGCAAATCTGTTTCAAATGACTTGAGAGCTGTCACTAGTATAGTTGGAAAACAACAAATTATAGTACACGGTGCTTCCCCTTTGGAGGCTTTATTTTAAATCATACTATAAACCCAAAGACTCTGGGATAATGATTTCACCAGAGTTATAGATGGTGAGACATTAAGTTCCTGAGGCATTTATTCAATTAACTTTACTTGCTTGTATTTAAGGAGAAATTTCTATTTTGAAAAAAAAAAAAAAAAGAATCAAAATAAGAGTTCCTTTTATACTTAATAAAATAAAATCTGCTTTTACAGATAGGAACAGCCTTAAACAGTCTTAAACTGAAACAGCAGAATGCTAAATACAGTAATGAACACAGAGAGGCAGAATGCAATTTGCAGTTAGTACCAGCCTCCGTGGAATTACCTAAAAGGATATTGAGGGAAATATACAGTGTTTTTAGGCTTTTCTGCATAATTTTTGATCACATAATCCACTTCCCATGTCACTGAAATTGCAAATACCTTATTCAGTAGATCATATGCCTTCATGGAACATGTTTGGCTAAAAACAGCTCATTTAAGCACACTAATAGAGTCACTAAAGCAATTAATTGCCATCAAAAACAATTAGTTTCAAATACAGAAAGTATTTATAAAGTCCAGGCTCACAAATACCTGCAGAATACAAATCTGGGAAGTTTCTCTTTTACACATAAAAATCACGATCTGAATCAAAATGTTGACTTTATCACATACTGTTATTTTCACATACTTGTTAACACTCTTTCTACCTGTTATAGCTACCTGTTTTGTAGCCCTTTGATCAAACAAGCTAGCAACCTTCTCACCTTTTGCTTTGCTGATGTGCTCATCTGCTTCACAGATTCTTGTGGCGCTTGCTTTTTCTGCTTCTCACCCGTAAAATGGCTCACATACCATTGCTTGTGAGCCATTTCCAATCAGCTCTATCAGTCCACTGAGAATGAATATGTTTTCTGCAAACATTGTGTCCCATATATACTCAAACCATCATGATTACAATATTTTCCCTTCTCTCAGTTTTTAAGTTCTCATTAACAGCTTACCTGACACTCAGTGAAAGGATCGCTCAGCATGAAAGGAAAAGGCAGAGCATGTTGAACTTTTGTAACATTGCATCCCGTTCCTTTGTCTTGGGAGATGTAGCTCAATATATATGGGGCCTAGGTGCTTAGAAAAAAATAGTTTGTACAAGACCTTGTCAGATGAATTCACAACTGTACCTTTAATCACATCAGTTTCCATGTCTCATGGAAGTTCTGTAACAGCCAAATTAATAGACATAGGAGGATATATTAATATATCTATTTATGAATGAACAATAGCAGGTTAATCTGGATGCTGGCATGAACTCTTCGGGCTTTACCATCTACTTACTGCCCTGACTGTGAGTGGGTTGATGTATAGTTTGAGCAGTAAGGACAGAAGGGCACTTCCAGCAGAAGGACACTTCTCTAGAAGTGTCCTTGCTGCTTTGGCCTCAGGCTCATGGGTGTGCTTAACTGTGATTCTCATATTCACCACTACAGATGTTTCTATATAGCGCTGTGTCAGAGGTGCTCCTTACCGCTGCTGGAGATTCAACAAGCTCATACCACAAATCTTTTTGTCAATCTTAAGACCATATCTTTGACCTTAATTTTACGTTTGATACATGCAGTATTTCCTAACAAAAAGCGGTTAGTTAGCCTCCCAGAACTCCTACCCTGCATTCCAGCCTGCCCAGAGAGTACAGGGGGCAGGGAAGAAGCTGTGTGTGATATTTGTCAGGCTTTTCACTCAATCCATTGTTGGCTGGCAGTGAGATAATATTGCCATATGCTTGGATATAAGAACCTAAATGATATTAGTTGAGAACAGTATGAATAGGTGACTCGAGATGCCACTTGAAAACCATGAAAGAAGAAATAGAAACATTTTAGCAATAAGAACGCACTTTTATGTGTAATACTGTAACAGAAAAAAATAGTGTGTGTGTTCATGACTGGTGCTCAGTCTGAAGGTATAAGGATGGAGAACCTTGTCTCCATTGGAGTCTTCTCCAATGTATTATTTATGTAAAGTAAATCAATTGCTATGACAAAAAACACTCATTCCTTATAACCCCCTGTGGCATTAACTGAACATTCAGAGTGCTCCCCTTATATTTCCAGCACTAAGTAAAGGCCAATACATTATTTGTTAAAGCTTCTCTCTCTCTCTTTTTTTTTTAACAAAACAGTTCAAAATATTTTAAATAGAGGAAGATGAGTGCTCAGAACAGTTAAGACATTTAATTTTACTAATGTTGTTTGGAAAGGCCTACTTAAATAAACTTTTATCTAGAAACGACTTCAGAAAATGTAAAAGGATTGGCTTATTTCATTATTGTTTCTCTTTGATTCCGAGATGAGATATTGAAAGCTATTGTATCACATAGTTTAGAATTTTATGATATATGTTTTAATTTACCCTAATTTTGGTTTTCATTGCTATTAAACATCTTGAATATTTTTGAACTCCATGGGACTATAAAGGTATTGGATTTTCGTTTGTGTTTTTGTTTTTCCCTGGCAAGAAAAGCAATGAATCAAGTTCATTTCTGATCTAACTTTATTATTTTAACTTTATTATTTTTCCTTTGCCTTTGAAGAGAACAGAAAAACAGTTAATGATACACAGCAGCTGCAGTACTATTCCTTTGACTGTTTCTGAAGCAATATTATGTTTTCAAAGTGTGCATTTTCTGAGATGTACTGTTATACCTATTCTTTTTACGTTACCTATTGAACATAAAAAGAATTTCATGAACGAGTAATGAACCTCAGAACTACCTGACTTCATACTCCAATCATAGAAACTTTGGGAACTCTCACCTAAACTTTCCCCAGCTACACTGATTCTTACTGGTGGAAAAGGGTGCTTGGCAAGCTCTAACTGAAATATGGGGTTCACTTTTTCAGAAGAAATCGCATATGCCACAAGAGAGGGAGTGCTGGCTTCATAGAACCTACAGACTCATAGCAAAGAGGTAGAAAGAGAAGCAGCATTACAACAGACGTGCTTTAGGATCACAGACCATGAATGAATAAGCTGCATTCATCTCTTACCCTCATTTTTTTCGATTTTTGTGAGAAAAAAAGGAAGGAGCGGGCTTACAGATGATAAAATATATACCTTTTCACCTAAGTAATCAATCCTTGATGCAGAATAATACTGAAATGTATCTGTGTGTGAAAATATCACTGTGTTGCTGAGATAATCATGCAGTAACATGATTTAAATACAATAAATCACATACACATAATAAACCTTGGTTTTTTTCATCATCTTCCTGAAGCAACATTTTTCTCCAGACAGCGAACATACTCAGTATAAACAGGAGGCAGCTTCTCACAGTTTAAAACAAAAGAGCAAGTAGAAACAATTGGTTAAATATCCTTGAGCCAGCTAAAGAGTTTTTGCTCAGCCTTGGGGCGCACTGACTCCTGCACGGAGACCTGCTGGCTCCACTGATGCTATTTCTGTGACACAAACAGGGGTTACACAACCCGTCACAACAACCCAACACAACTTCCTTGGAAGTGTCTAACATCTATTAATTTCTTTCATACTACACTGTGGAGCAATGCATAGGATGTATTAATTCAGGCACTGAGAAGACTCACATGTTTTTGCCGACATCTGGTATAACGTATTTTTTTGTCAATATGTGTTCTGTTGGAGAGGATTTAGATGAACCATTTCTATAGAAAATGAAATAAAAGAGGTAGTTTTTAAAGACCTGTTAGAGACCAAGAGAACCACTGTTGGGCATAACTCATTAGTGTCTCTGAGCCTGCACGCCTTCTACACAGGCAGCTTCTTTATAAACAGCTTCTTAAAAAGTGAAGCAGTATGTGCTACTCAGGAAATATGTTCAATACAACAGTTTCATAAATATTAACTTGCTACTGACTTGCTACTTTTTTTCTCCTTTATCAATATTCTTTTCTCTGGATAGTGTAGATTACTTTCATCTGCAAATTACTAAATGGGATTTTTTAAAATAGTTTGTGCCCTTTTACACGAGAAGTTTCTGCCGCTAAACATCGTGAGAATAGCACCAGCTAACTGTGATGGGGTTTATAGATTTCCAAAGGGAGCAAGAGGAAGTCAGAATCCCCACTTAAACAAATTACAGAGCAGCTGTAGCAGTAGCTCCAAGATGGTGGCAATATGAGGGCTGGGGTTTCCTTTGCTGCCGACACAGCTGCAATTGGACTTAGAAACAGCCTGTGAGACTGTCTGGACTTTGAATCTTGAAAGGCAGAAATGAGTCTGGTTTGCCTTCGAACTGGAGCACGCAGGCAGTGTCCATAACATCAACATGTGCTACGACAGTTTGGCTATCCTTTCTGGCACTCTAATGAGAGGGAAGAAGCTTCATTGTTTAATTAAATACAACTGATAATTTTGCAAGGATAAAGAAACAGACTTGCCCTTGAATTCCCTGGACATGAATAAGTAATGCCTAACTGTCTCCAAACACATTTCAAGACATTGTTTTGTGGCAACAAGTTTATCTGAGGTGAACAGGCAAGAAGCATTTTCTCATTTTCCAAAAGGTCCTTTGCCAGATGGTTCATGTACCCTTAGCTGGGAACATGGACAGAATTCCATGCTTGAAAACTAAACTGATATTTAATATACCACATATACTGTGTAGTGCATATAGCATACAGATACAGCAGTAGTGGTTAGCATTCTAGCCATGTACACCGAGTCTGACATTCTGATGCTTTCTTTAGGGTGCTTCCTTTGGCAGCTGTGTTTCTCCCACCAGGTTGCACTCAAACTTGTCGATTCCTCATTTTGAAGACTGGTAATTGTAGTATTGGGGCAACACTTAGGTATGTGAGTTAAGAAAAAATGTATTTGCTCTTACAAGTTGGCCAATTGCCCTGAACAAAATAGATATTGATCAAGACTTTATTTACCGAGTATATAAATATGCATATGTATGTATTTGGCATTCTTTGCAAATAATGAAGCCTGGCAAATAAGCATTTTTTTGTATCTTACTTAGCTGAGAGTTTTATATGAAGTTATCACTGGAAGAGGAAAATATCCAAGATTAATTAGATGGTCATGGCAAGATAACTCATGGACTCATGGCAAGCTAGAATGGCTGATTGTGCTGCTTACTATTCACGTCACTGGATAGTGAGGAAAGTGTGTGCAATAAAAAAGCCATAAGTTGTGTATTACTGCAGAAAGAGCAAAGATTTAAATATGTGATGCATCTGGTCTCGAGGGGAGAAGGTGAAATTACTTTGTGAATTCTCTATACTTACAGCCTTGGCATAGGCATCCACAGGAAGGTTGCACAGGTCCTCTCTGAGTGAGATTCACTCTACAGGGGGATAGGGAAGGCTGACAAAAGTAGTGCTAACAATCTTATTCTTCAGAGAGAAGAAAAATGATCAAAAGATAGAGAGCCATGCACAAGGGACTTCATGCCATTGTAGCGAGTAAAACTGAGGAGAATCAGAATGATTAGAGGTGCATCAAGAAGTCTGATTTTGTCCTGATGCTGTGAACTGCTAGGACTGCAGAGGAAGAATAAAGCTGGAGGGGGGTTGATTTTTGCACAGAATACTTTAAATTCGTACTGCCAGTGTTTAAAATGTTCTTCAGAGTAGTTTAGTATTGGTAAAGATCTGTTCTTGAAGGGATGCTATTCATAAATTAATAACAGCTTTTCTGGGATGTGACAAACCCACTTATTACATGCAATTCTGTGAAAAAGCTGAATGTTTAATTTGTATTGAAATCAATGGAAGTTGAGAATGTTCTGCTTCTTACAGATTGGGCTTTTATGTAGAAAAAGGGATGTTAAACACTATGACATTCACCTTTGCTATTGGAAATGATTGTGGAAGAATTAAGTAAAGAACTCTGCAGTGAATGTTGCATCTGTTATGCTCTACAGAGGATAATTTATGTAATTAAAATGATTTATTATCCTAAGGAAAGAAATATTTCTTTATCGGCATGTAGTCATATCAGGTTATATCTTGTTGTTATAAGCTTTGACGGAAAGACAAATCATTGTGAGGCCTCATAGGTATCTTGATCCCACCTGCTTCTCACAGGAAAGGCACTAGCTGGGGAGGGGGAATTTTTCCTTGCTCCTGCAGCACCAGCTCGCAATACCCTCCTCTGCTGGAAGATCCAGGTGAAAAACTTGCCAAATGGAAAACAGTCACGAACCTTAATATATCTAAGAGTCATGGAGCTTCTTAAAAAGTAAAAATAAGTAAATATAATTGACTGATAGACATTTGTCAAAATCAAAGTGCTCTGCTGGCATGTCTTCATTTGTTCTTCCATAAAGAATATTGTGTTGAGATCAGCTTCTCAGAAGATGTAGAGCCAGCCAAAACCAATGCCATGTGAAATGGTCTTCAGTAGTATTTAAGTCATATGAATTTGGCCCTATCAGATTCTGTGTTAGATTGGAATGTTTCGGGTTTTTTTCATGGTATACCAAATTTTGATCTGCAGTATATTTTTATCTTAGCATTCTTAATGCTTGACATTCATTTGGTTTCATTATTTTAATTCTAAAATCCAGGATATAATTCCAGATCTCAACGCTATGATAGAAGGCAAGTAACTCTGTGATATAATTTTTATAACATTCTTATAGCTTCATCTTTGTGACTTGGATAATAACTTTGCCACAATCATTAACTGTTAATCTGAATTTCCTGGAACTCATTTATGACAGCTAAAACCCACTGAGAAATGTTAAAAAGAAATGGAATCAGAAATTATTGTGAGAATAATTTTGAGCATAATTAATAAATGAAATGCACCTAGCATAGCTTAGTCCATTAATGTCAATGGCAACTTGTTGCCATTATGTGATGCTCTATTTTTTAGCAGAAAAATGCATTTTAGAGAAGCATGCTAAGAATTGGTTTATGGACTGATTCCTGAATACCTAAGTCACAATCTGTTAAAATCTGTTCAGCCTGATATGTTTCAGCAAAGAGTTCTGTCTGTACAGATATTGTCTCTCTGACTAAAGACTTGAGATTCCTCCCTAAATTCATTCATGAGGCCATCTGTCTGTGTAATGCAATCAGCTTTCATGTCTATTTTACCTTCTAGGCTGTTTCTCAACATCATTTTAATGTTTTTAATTTCTTCAATACTTCAGACCTGCTTCTGTCATGGAATGGTACGGGTCTTACTTAGACTATATTGATTGAAAAGATAAAATAAATCTGAGTAGCTTCATTGAAGTTATGTGCTGAGTTATCATAAGATGCCCCCCTGTAGCTTGCCAGACATATTACAAGCAAAGGACATGCAAGTCATCAACAGTTAATACAGAAACACTTTAGCTGAGCCTGTCTTTAAAGGCCGTGTCCTAGAAATTATTTTCTATAAAGTGCTTTTATTATTCACCAGTGACAGCATTCATAACTCCACAAAATACATCATTTTGCTTTTAAGATAATTTATAAGCAATTCAGCCTATATATACAAGATATAATCACAGTGTTAGTGAGTACCTTATTTTCTTGCTTTCAGATAGATACAGTCAAACCTTTAACTCTTTTACCATTAGATTTTCTTATTTCCCCAAATGTTTAGCTGGATTTTAGTACAGTCAGAAAGGTATTTTTTTTCTGTGTAAGATGGACTCAATATAAAAGCTCCCTGAAGCTGGGCCAAGTTCATATTTTTGATTCATGAAATGAAACTCTTCTCGAAAATCATTTTCGCGGTGTTAGGGAATTAACTGGATTTTCTCTTGGCTCTTATATCAGCAACCAACAGCAGTCAGTAAAGTTCTAATTACAGACTTCCGTAACAGAAAGAGTACAGATCCAGTTTGATTTACATTTTCAATGAAGTTCATTTTGCACTTTGATAGTTCTTTCTCCTAGATCCTTCTGAGCTTGTTTTATTTCTTCTTTACTGCTCAATGCTTTATGATTTCAGTGGTTGCATGATTTTATTTTCCTCTCTTTGCTTCAATGTTTCGGTTAATGGGAGCTATGTCAGACTGTGGAAACCCAGCAAGGCTGCTGAGCAGCTGGTTTTGTCTGCAAACTCAGACTGCCTCCTGCCTCTACTTGAAAACAAGACCCAGATAAGCACTTCTACTCTTCTATCCTACTTTCCATGGGAAGAAACAGTTCAGAAGGTAGATGAAACCTGTAATATGCTCCCAAAGGTACTGATTGATACAGCCGGGAAACCACGTCCCCCAGAGGTGCTACAGCAGCACAGAGAGTATGGAAAAACACATTTTTCATGTTTCTCTGCTTCTCAGTGTTAACCTCAAACACCTGAAATTAAACTCTTAAGTGCCACGGGAGTAGTTGTTGTTCTAGTCTTTGCAGACCAAATTCTGAAACAGGGTTATATTCAGGGGAATGTGTGTAAGAGTGTGTCTATATCTTTATCTTCTACATAGTCATCCAGATTTTGATTATATACCAAATTGCAGAAAACTTTTGAAGGCTTCAAATTGCTACGGATTATTTCTGTGGTAAACACAGAATTTGAGTAAAGTGCAAGGACCCGATGGGCCTTACATCATTGGTTTTAAACAAGCAAAGTGAGAAGTCATAAGTCTTACGCTATTCAAAAACTCACATGCACGTTTGCTGTAGTACTGACACACAGAAGACATTGAGGGACATTAGATCACTCACAAACTGTCAATAAAGGCACCTTACCCAATTGTTGTATGTTGTAATTAACCCTGGGAAGAGTTCTCAGAATAAATATTGAAAGATGTGAAAACAGATTTGAGTTATACGTAGGCATGTAATTTCTTAACAGATGCTGTATATTAAGCATCCTTCCCCTTCAGGGGGTTCCTGGTGCTGTAATTCAGCTTCGCGCTCTTCAGTGAGCTGCCCAGGAGGCTGCAGGGCAGCCCATAGGGGATGCAGGCAGCAGTATGAACATTTCTGTGCTCTGACCAGTCTCAGCTAATTCACAGTCCCTTGGGGCCTGTAGCCTGTTCTTATTATAAAATACAATGTCTTTTGTATCCCATGCTAAATCATCCTTAGCTTTATTATGCATGTTAGCTATTGACAGTTTTCTTTATTGCAGTCTCCTTTGAAGCATTTTCTGTGATTCTGAGTATTATTTTTGCCACCACATATTTTCACAAGGAAAGATAGCTCATTAAAGAACAAATTTAAACACAACCTCTCATTTTTGTATGCACTTCAGCTTCATTGCTATTGCATTCTCTATTAGGTTGTTACCATTCTTGCTTGTTCCTTATAAAAGTAGCTCTATACTATTAAAATATAGTATATCAGAATTATTATGGAGTGGAATTATTATGGACTTCCATTGACATACTTGTTCATTTCAAAAATTGTTTAAAAAAAACTCTGTTGAAGCATCAGTTTGGAGATGTTGTGTATCAAAACTTGATTCACCAAGCAAATTCTTACAGCTTCTGCCTCTTTATATACCATTTCCAAATTACAATCACAGGTGTAGGCAGTTGTGTATTGTTAGTGTTATGTCCAATGCCAGCATTTTAGAAGCTCATTTAAGCTTCTGCTATCACAATTTCCTTCCAAACAATGGAGACCTGGATCTTCTAAATCAAACAGATCCTGTGTGGAGAGGAGTGTCTGTGAGTATATTGTGGGAGCCTACGGGATCAGTATCAATCAACACATGTATAGATGCTGCTTTATGGACAATTAGCATATTAGTTCCCTAAAATATTTATTTCCACAAAACATTGAACCTGAGCTCATATTTCTCCACCAAACTAGGTCTGTATCTTTGCTCTCCTGCAAATGTTCCATCTAGATGTAATCTAATGCCTTAAATCTGTAAGCCTTGGGAAGGATCAGGAGATGTCAATCAGAGCTAGCTCTCAGGATTACCTAAGAGTCTATTGTATTAATTCAAATACTAGAGCCTTTAATATTTGCAATTATGTTCATTAATATATTTGGATTCCCCTCAAAATCTCCAATTAGCCATTTTTAAGCAATAAAGATTTGGGATTCTCCCACCAATACTTTGTATTATTTACTCTTACTTAGTTAAAGCTTACCTATTTTTTCTTTCATCAGTGTTGCTGGATATGAAGACTTTGTGAAGAAAAAGATAGTCAATTCAATGCAGCTAAATCATTTTAATTCATACTTATCCAGGATAGCAATGCAGAAAAGTGCAAGCAGGAGTGACAAGTGCATAATTATGTGCAAATTACTTGCATAGTTATATGAAGTAAAACAGTCAAATATCATATAATGGAATAAAAGAACTCTTAAGATAGACTATCAATATTTAAATGCCATGACTGCCAAATAATCATTAGTCATTTTCTGTCTGATAACATATAGGAGTGAATTTTTGACAACGCCTCTTGGATTAATTTAGATTTAATCTGGATGCAAAAGCAATATTTCAAGAAGATTAGAAGGAGAGTTTTCACAGAGCTGCACCCATGAGTATGATAAAATGGGATACAGGGAGAGGAAGAAAGGTCTTCCAGAAATTCTGCGCTTTGAGGTAAAGCCAGCAGAGGCTGAGGGCCCCATCAGCCTCGGCGCATAACTCACAGCTGTAAATGTCACTGTGAGATCTAGACACTGAAAAGTTAGGATTAGCTGGACTGAGTTTTTCAGTGGCTAAATCCCAAGTCTGGATCCACCAACGTATTGTAGTAGATTCTCAATACCTTCAAATAGCTTTGAAAATGAAAGGAGTTGCTAAAACATCTTCTGAATGGGAATGAATATGTCTCTAGAATAGTATATTGAGAAGATGCTCTTGTGATTTGATGCGGGGGTGGCAAATTTGGTAAGAGATGAATCCCCTTGTGTTCCAGATGATCCTCAAAGGTTAGAGGGAGTGGGGGCGGCTGGACTCATCTCTTAATAGGGATACCAAATACTGTGTTAGCTATACGCCCAACTCTGGCAGTATCAGATTCACAGTCGCTGACCGTCGGTCCACTCACCTTCCTAGGAGTGAATCGAGTTCCCAAATAGTGTGATCAACTATAAGCTCAACTCTGGCAGTATCGGTTTCACCAACAGCCTGTCAACTGTAGGTCCGATTGCCTTCAAAACAAGTGGTCGGGTGCACGAATAGCACAATTTATTTAAATGCAACATTTGGAAAACAGGTTTTGGATGTCAGTATAAGAAATTCTCTACTAGAGTGTGGGGTCCTTAGGTAATGCCTATTGTACAAATGCACAATCATCACTCACCCAGAAGAGGGGAGAGGGTTCTCAATTTTGAGGAGTCTCCTCAGGTAGTGTCCTGACCTGAGGGGAGGAAAGGGATTCAGCCTGTCGACTGATCCATAAGTTACGATGGAACCTTCCTTCTCTCCTCTTCCTTCTTCCTTAGTTCCTCTTCCTCTGTTCTTATCATCCCATTCTTCCTTTCTAGTTCTTACCCCATTCTTCCTTCTTCCTCCTCCTTCCTTTCTAGTTCTTACCACTCCATTCCTCCTTCCTACCATATCTCTCCTTAATTCACCTTTTATATATTTTCTTTTACATTTAGGTGGAACTTGGGAGACTCTAGTCATGTTTACTTTCGTTATTCATTGATTTAAAAAAGTCTCCCGAATTAATCGAAAATCTAGAAAGCATGCTCAGCGAAAAGTGGTCATTCCTTGGAAGTGGGTAACTTCTGGGATGGGGTTGTGTATTGGTATTATAATGAGATTAGACAGAGGAGAAGTTTGAGCAAAGTCTATAGGAAGGGACTGATCTGTCACCATTGTTGGCCCAGCACCAGACGTTGCACTATGCTGAGGCCCATCAGCTGTGGGCTGAGGTACCACCAGCTGCCACCTCTGCAGGGAGTTTGGCTGCAGTATCTTCACTCCGCTCCATCCTTCATTCACTCATCCTCTGCCCGGCACCATCAGATTACTCCCTCCACAGGAAAGCCAACAAAGTTTGGCCATGGTGTCTCCATTCTGCTCTACTCTTCTTTTACTCTTATTAGTATGTGCTAGGAGGGCAGACCGTGCTGCCAAGGGAATTGTGAAGAAGTAGATTCCATCCTGGAAGCAGTAACTGTCTCTCACCTCAAGCAAGTCTCTGTAATGCCATGATTTCTATTAGGCCCTAATTTCCCTCTAAGTTCCCCTTTCTCAAGCAATTCTCTCACAGATGCCAACTTCAACTAGTGAATAAAAAAATTATTCTAATCCACCATGAAATTAAAAACACCCAAGTGAAATGCTAAGGCATAATAACATAGAAAAGGCAATTAGTCAGTGCAGCTACCTAAATCTATGTTCTTTTAAATGAACTAAATCATTAAAACTAGAAGAAGACATTAAAGATGCAGAAAATAAATGTCCAGTCAAGGTCGCTTCTAAAAGGTGTAGAGCATATAAGAGAAAAGGTAATGTGTCTGGGGTGCTTTGATTGAGGCTTATTATGTAATTTGGAATTCTAAACCATTTCAGCTATTCCCTTCACTATAGACAATGGCTTTAAAAAAAGGGTGAGGATAGAAAGGAAAATTTAGTACTTTAAAGATTCTTTGCTGCTTACTGCATATCTTGAGCCCCTCCCCTTGGAAAAAGAGTTTAAAATCTTCCAAGACATCTAGCAATATGAAACATTTTTTTATATCTTGGCCAAGTCACTTGCCCAAGGCAAGAGAGGAAACCTGTGACCGAGGCAAGAAAAGAAACTGGATTTCTTGAGCCTGTTCCAGTATCAGAGCTAAGGGATAACTGTGTAAGTATTTGCAGGATTTGAAGTCTTAATGGTAATAAGCAGAAAGTGGTATCTTATCTCCATGAGTGATGTCATTCTGCTCAGTGAGAATTAAGAAAACTGGCTTAATGGCTTCACATGGCAAACTGAAGGGATTAACTGCTTGGGCAGTGCTGAATGTGGCTGCAAGGGAGATGGAGGAAAAGCGTTACCAAGGAGTGTAAACACTCTGCAGATGTACAGCAAAGGACACGAGGCTCCAACAAGCAGGGCTCATCGGTGACAGCAGCCTCTAACATCCTCTAGTAAATCCTCTCGTATACTAAAATATATTTTATTCGTATATGTATTTGAGGGGCCTGTATCTATTTCCTGTGTTTTTATTGAACATATACTTGTATGCTGACTTCATTATTTCCCTTGAAGAACTGATTTTATAAAGTGGTTCATTAGGACTGACAACAACAGTGAGTGGGTGTTTTCTGCTTTGGTTTTAAATCAGCAATTAGCTCCATCCAGCAGCACTCTAATTGACAGCTAGAAATTCCACACAGTATAATAATAAAGAAACAACAACAGAAAGGACATGGCAACCAGCTAGCAGTCTCTGCAGTAGCAACAGAAAAAAAATGAGGTATTTATAGGAAGGACAAAGTGGATGCTCTTGCTTCCAAACTTGGAGGTATTATCCTGTCACAGTGCTTCATTTTAATGTGTTTGTCAGACCAATAATAAGTTAATTTTAACTACGTGATAATCCAGCAGCCCATCAACAAAATGGCATTGTCAGTGAGTAAATATGAAAATGATGTACTGTGCTATTAGTGAAGAGCTGGATTTGTCAGGGAGGAGAAATTAAGGACATGCTTTTGCTAACCACAATTCACACCCATAAATACTTGCTACAGTTTTGCAGCAGACCTAAATCTATTTTCCTGAATGAATATGTTCTATTAGCTGGAATTTTATTCCTTGTTTCTATCTCCAGAGAATATTATCCTCCTTCTCATATCTGACTTCAAAAACAAAATCTTTAAGCTTTGCCTTTTCTATAAATGCCTTTGCTTCACCTTGGCATTTCCTGCTGCAGCAGTAGGCCCTGCCCTATCACAACACTTTGCTGCTGACATTATCCCTTGAGCTCTCAGGGGCATAAACTGATGGTGTAATTATATGTTTAGTTAGACGGACTTTCTTGTTCTTAACTTTCCTTCAACCAAGTGTCAAAAAATATTATGCAGAGAGGGAAGCAAAAAGGAATAAAGCAACTCATACGCACTATTCTCACTGCCAGTTCCTGGCAGAATGACTCCTGAGGCGGTATCCTCTCTGAGACACAAAGCGCGGCTGTGTTGGCGTATGCACTAGGGGATACAGCCAGTGCAGCCAGCCACGCAAGAGGAAGCCTGGCTCAAGGCTGCAGAGTGGTGTCCTCACTGGCAGGGCTTTTCCAAGCAGCAGGTGCAGCCAGATGGCAAACCCTTGACCGGCACAGCCCGGTCCATCAGGTCGCAGAGGAGACCTGAAGCCCAGGCAGTGCTGCGAACACACGGCAGAGAGCGTCTCGGCTGCGCGGCAGCAGGAAGCCAGGGGTTAGCTGTGCACGACCGGCCGCTGGACACCCAGACGGAGCCGCACAGAGTTGGGCAGACTGGAAAGATTGCAACGGGACCCTCCCTCCCCTCCCCCTATTGTTCTTCTCCCACAATGCCTATTCAGCATCTTTATAATTAATGTTTATTAATCAGCCTGCCATAATTGAAGTAGATTAAAGAAGATTTAAACTACACACTCTAATAGCACTGAAGGAAACCAGAGGGTAAATAAATGCTTTCCAGACCTATATCTGAGTGTTGATTAGTTATCAGTGTGATCAAGAGGCTGTGAAAAAAAATTAACCCTCAAAGAGTGAAGAATGTTAAACTATTTTCTAAAAGCTCACATCTAAATTATCATAGAATCATAGAATCACAGAATCACAGAATGCCTAAGGTCGGAAGGGACCTCTAGAGGTCACCTAGTCCAACCCCCCTGCACACGCAGGGCCACCTAGAGCACATGGCACAGGGCAG
>JAWLRI010000215.1:3725062-3739189 GCA_034781795.1 Crypturellus tataupa
GTCAACCTGTCGTCCACCATGACGCCCAGGTCTCTCTCAGCAGAGCTGCTCTCCAGTAGATCGGTCCCCAGCCTGTAAAACACACTAGTTCATCTTAAACATCATAAAACACACTAGTTCATCTTAAAGGGATATTGTACTCCTTGGTGTTTTGAGCACCTGGAGCATGGAACTGTCAGTAATTGAGAATTTCCTCCATAGGGATCTGTGGAAAAAAAAAAACAATTAGAGAGGGACTAATCATTTAAGTCGCCAGCCTACACAAAGGGATTAATAATGACAAAGAACCCTCTAGTAGTGGAGGCAGGAAAAAAATGTGTTCACACAACTGAGAAGATGGAAACAAATTTATGGATTTTATAGGTTGTGTTTATGTGGGACACATGGAGATTATGGGATCTGAGGCTCCCCAGACCTGTTGTCCTGCATGTGTGTGTCTCCACATGGGGCAGCAGGAGACCCAGGATTTTGGGGATGGGGAGGATCCAAGACACAAGCGTGTCCCAGCACCTAGCTCTCAGTAACCGCAGAGAACCCAGGGAACATCTGCTTGGGTCGACTATGTCTAAAGCCAGCTCCTGGAAGGATCCACATTGTTTAAGTGCATGTGTTTCCTGGGTGAACGGGCCTTCACCCTGAATGGCACTTCAGAGGTAGGGAGGACAGCATTAAGTCCTTATGTTTGCGTGAGCGTTTCTGCCTATGTCAATTTGCAATGCCAGACACACAAATGGTCTTTAGCCTTGGCACTGGAGCATAGTTTATTTTTCAGCACATACACACACACAAAACTTGTCCTGCTTATCAACTTATTGCGTATGACCCGACATTATAATATAATTAGTCATGGAAAGTTGTTCACTTTTTTGGCCATCTGGTTGATCCATTTGACAATGCAGAATTGTTTCCAGTACTGTATCCAAGACATTAAGCAAATAACATTAAACAGCTTAATAAAACGGGGAGAAATTGAACTGAAAACAAATCTGATAATCTTTACTAAAGTTCTGAAACAACAATATATTTTAACATGTTATCTTCTTTTCCCATTTTTAAGCTTTTACAGAAAGCACAACTTCCAGGCTTAGAGAGAGCCTTTGCAAACACTTATATTTTCTTTAACTACAACTTTCAGTATAAACTCTGATCCTGGTGATTTTAGCTATAAAAATCCTATATTCTGGGGAAATGTGTGGTGGCAACAAAATAAACTATTTTTATTGCTATAGTCATCTAACACTTGTAGCAGCAATATAGAAAACACTCTCATCCTGGGGTGATATTGGTAAAGATTAGTTTGGCCTTCTTCTAGTGACCAGCATACATTATAACAAAGTAAACAGTGACTGTTATAGTCCAGACTTTTCCAAACTTAGAAGGAAACAGATTGCTTTCCCTGTTAACCTCTTTGTAATAATAACTCCAACATCCTCTATAGCAATACACATTTGAAATCAGATTTTGAAGAGCTGGATGATGGTGTTCTCCTCTAATCTCATTTTACAGATTCAGAAACTGAGACAGAAGGAATAGAAAGTATTTGCTACCATCACCATACAGATTTGCAGTAGAACTGGAGATAGAGTCCAGCTCTCTCAAGCCCTGGCTCAAAGCCCTGTTTTACAGTTTGCATGCTAAATTTCCTGCAAATTATTTTATAAAAAATTAATACTTAGAAAGAAGAAGAAAAAAAAAGCCTCTGTTGAAAAAATAATTTGTAATTAAAGTCACTAGTGCAGTGTAGTCCTGCTGGCAGACTAGGAGAATGTCTCTACCAATAACTTCTGAACCCACCACCACCTAATCCCAATCACATTTAGCAGAAATGCTGGGATAATTAATTTCCCGTCAGCATCACTCACACTTGTGCCCGAATAGATGGGAGATACGCCGCAAGTGCCTCTCAATAAAGGAAAAGTTGACCTGCACTTACCCCTTGAGACCAAAGGCTCTGCGCAGGAAAGACTGCTCAATACACTCCCACTGCCTGAGGCTCTTTCCTGGAGCTTGTTCTCAGAAAGAAGTGGAGCTGCTGAACACAAGCAGACGGAACAAGGAACATTGTGTCTTCTTAGCACTTCTCAAGAGTTTTCTGCAACACAGGGAGAAGAAAGAAGAGAGGAGCTTGTGTCAAGTCAGGGATCAAGTGAAGCAAACAGCTTAAACAGTGAGCTTAAGAGCAGAGTGACTCCTTCAACCAGGCACAAATTGTCATCCAGTCCTCAATGTTCAGATGAAGTTTCTCTTAGCAACTGAGAGAGAAACTATATATGTGAGAAATACTATTAAATGCTTTATTTTTTATAACTTCTACATTGTTTTCTGGACAAGAGCTTTCTTTTGACATCATTGCATGTCATAATGGACAAAGTGTAAGCAAAAGCTGGTATGTAATTCACAAAATATATGAATTGCATTCAGGCAATAGCATAGCATTCAAGAAGTAAAAGGAAAGGTTAATAGAGTAAAAAAAAAAGCTTTCAGTAATTGAATGCTTGCTCAAGTTCTCATTAAGCAGAGATTCAAACCCAGTCGTTTTGGTTTCAGTGAAGCGTTTTCTGTTTGACAGATATTTCAGAAAATATTATTTTCAGGTTGACCTGAAAGTTTATGCAGGAATTCATTTATTCAGTGACCTGAAATGAATTATAGCATTTTCCTTTGCAGTTATTTTTTGATCTGTGAGCAAAATAGTTATTTTTTGCTACCCTGACTAGCTAGACTCAGCCATATCTATATGGCAGTATTTATCAAGCAATAGGATGTTTTACATGGGAAGATGACATGGTGAGACATCAGGGAATCAAGAAGAGGGGATATAAAACAATAGCAACAAAAAAGCCTTTCCTGTTCCAGAGGTTACGTGTATTTATTTATGCATATATTCAGTTTCTTGGAGCAATAAAAGTAACATTTGGAAATAAATACAAGAAGAAACAGAAAGTTTCAGAAGATGACCATTGCTACATGCCCAGTATTTCGTCACTCAGAAATATGTTGGTGGCTGAAACCAGCTCCATCCTAGCCCATCTCATTCTGCCTGCAGTCCTGCTTAAAGCCTGTCATCCAGGGGCCTGGTATTAAACTGCCCCTTAAGAAGAGAGCAGATCTTTCCTAGCTCCTGTATAATATCTGTAGCCCCATATGGATGTCTCAGACACCCTAGTGACATCTTGAATGGCACTAGATACACATATTTAAGCAAAGTAATTATTTAGGCAAAGTATATCCTATGCAGCCTAAGGAAAAAAGAATCTAGATCATTTTCCCTTCTTCTATATAGTTAAGACTTAATCCAATATATATAAAATAAGTATGTGTTTGAAGGTTTTACTGTTTTGTTCTTTGGTGCCTCCTTTTTTCCCTGACTACTTGTGTGATTCTAATAATTTCAGGGGGGAAAACCCTCTGGGAGGTTAGATATTGGCTCTAGCATGTGAATTTGAAAGGGGAACTCATTAGGGAAACTTTTTGTTTTTCTATGTAATTTATTAACTCACATCTTTTTAATGTTAAGTTATTAACTAAGTGTTGCAGGCTTGCTATGCAGTTATGACTAAATTAACCTCCTAATTATTGACTTTTTTAGCAAAATGATATCCACTTATTTTCCCCTTAATCATAAATAAATACCCTTCCCATCTTTTCACCTACTTACCACTGCATTCCTGGCAAGCATTTTTCCCTCTTTTTTTCTCCTCTTTGTAGGTAAGTTTGCTAGGGTAGGAGAAATAAGAGTTGAGGAAAATCGTAACTAACCCATTCATGACTGCTGTGGCAAAACTACTGCAATGTAATTCCATGGGGATACAAAGACAAGAGGCCTGTTATGTTTCAACAGCCATTTAAAGCTAGTAACCTTGAAGGCTGCTGACTCTAGAAGGCTGAATCTGGTAGGTGCCGAGCGACGGGCCGAGCCATTTACTTGCCAGGGAAGTCAGCAGGAGAAGAGGGCTCATCATGACAAGGGTTTGGCTCCCGACGGCTGACCGTTTAAAACTTCTGGCCTGAACTGTGATTCTAGACAGGTTACTTGTTCTTGTAACTTGTTTTAGGTAGCAAAGGAAGGCAGCTGGTGACTGTATAACTAATCTCGAGGAACGCCTCTATTCCACTGACCTTCGCTGGGAGCTGATGATACCAGGCACTCTGCAGGGTCAAGCCCTCAGAGCAGAGGGCAAACTCAGTGGTCCTCAGCTGATTTATCACAGATCTATGCAGTGAAGATCGGTTAGCAATATAACAGACTGAGTTCAGAATGACAGATTGGAGCAATAAAGCTATTTAAAGTATTTGGAGTATTTATTGACCTGTAGCATGTTGTAGTAGCAATTAAAAGGCATCTGGCAAAATTCCGTGGTAGGTAGGGACTAGTCTATAAGTGTAATTAATTTCAGTAGCAATTTGGCTGAAGGTCTGTAAAATCAAATTAATTCTTCTGTTATAGCGCTATGGAAATATGGAGATATTCAGTTTTTAAGATTAGAAAGTTTAAGCTACATTTCTCTCTCTTTAACAGCTGACCAGTCCCTTGAATTAAACCTAGTGTAGAAAGAAAATAGTATAAAAGTTACTGAAGCCGATATAATTTGTTCTAAGTCTTTGTTATAGGCTGCCCTTGGAGCTTTCTTTACCTGATTTTAATTAAGAATCTATCTGAGCTTGAAAGTAATACCTGAAACAGAGAAGAGATTTGAAAAAGCAACAATGCTGGAAAGTCATTTGTATTCAGAACATGCAGCTGATGTGGGCATATTTCTAGATGGTACCCTTGATACTGTAGACATTTTATTCATTCCGGTACTATTCTAGTAGTTGAGCTCCCATATTGTTGTTATTTGTATTTCCAACCAAAGTAGTTCCTGGGTTTTAAATTAGGTAGATGTTTGAAGGTTTTACTGTTTTGTTCTTTGATGCCTCCTCTTTTTCCCTTACTACTAGTGTGATTCTAATAATTTCATGGGGAAAAACCCCTGGGAGGTTAGGTCGTGGCTCTAGGCTTCACTGGGTTTAGATTTTCATTATTCAAGTCCTGCAGAATGAGGATTCTCATCTGCTGCTAACTGACAGAGGACAGAGTGGAAGCCTATTTGCAGCTCTTAATCATGCAGAAGTCCCTTCACCCAACAGTGCACCCCTTAGCTATTTTGCACATCACATCACTTGGCTAGGGTTTGAGCTGTTTACCCAAGATTTCAATTATTTCTTGTAGGGAAGGTGGACAGAAAAGAATTACTTTGTTTCTCATCTTGTTTTTGTGATAGCTTGTGGTAAAACTGCTGGAGATGAGGATACTTCCCCCTCATTAATTTTTCCTGAGACTCATGTGTAGTCAGAGTAAGTGGGCAACTGTAAAAAACATACAGTTATTCTTAAGCGGAATATGTGCTATAAATAATGATTACTTTTCTAAATATTCCTGGGGTTATTAATATAACAAAGGAATTTTAAGCAGTTACTTCAAAACAATCTTAGCAGATTGCATCTACTGAATTTAAAATAATGTCTTTTTAAAGTTGCTTTTGCTATAACATGAATATTTAACATAATGTTAACTCTGATTTTTTTTTGTACAAGCAAAGAGGGGTGGTTTTCTCATACCCTCTTTCACTGAAAATCTGTCAAATGCACAAATGTTAACAAGCGCAAGAATCAGTGCCTACAGTCACACGGGGTTTATTAATTACTGCAAATGGAAATGAAGTGCCATATAGTACACGAGCTCCTTCAAAACCTTCTGGAGAGGCACACTCGGAAAGTTTCAGATCCGGTTCTGATCTCGCTCTTCACTCCGGTTACCCAGAGGAAGGACCCCAGGCGGCTGCTCTTTCCCCAGCGCGTGGCACTTCTTCACTCTGTGGGAGAAGTCCAACCTTGGCAGAAGCACCAACATAGGATGACAATAGCCCAGGAGAGCAGTCTGGGTTTGTCTCTGATCTGACCAGACCATCCTGAACATTTGTGTGAGTTTAGGTCATCCAAGCCGATTTTAAAACTCCTTTTCAGAGCAACAATATGCATGAAATCTGAAACTTCCATTGAGTTTTCTTTAAACCTCTCAAACTGTATTTTTCATGTCTGATCTCTCAAAGTGACTGAATTGGTACTTCTGAAATTTTGCATTTTAACTTTTTTTTCTAAGCTTCTCAAGCACGAAAAGAAAGACACAGTTATCCGTAGAGTAATGCGGATCCTTATCCCCCAGGTACACATCAGGAATTGGTGTTTAACAAAATTCCCTAATGCTACAGGCAGTGACACAATTAAATCTAAGTCTTGCCTTTACTTCTCCTTTTACTGTACAGCAATAAACTTAGAAACAGCTATAACTTGTTTTATCCTGAGTTCCCAGGGGGATAGTTCCTCCTTGAAGTATGACTGCATGTAAAATTCGATGCTCTGAATGGCTCTGGGATAGTCTAGAAGTGAAAAGTAAACTCTCCAGTTCTGAATGAAATAAGACGTTATTCTTAAAGATATTAACTTTCCTTATAGTGGTGTGAGGTCTCTTCAGCAGCTTTAATATTTCTTAATTCAATTATTTCTCTATTTAAGGGTCTTTTTAGTCGTTCCTTTGAAACATTTGTCACTGACTGTGCTTGGGAGTGTCTTGTATTCAATTAAGTGTGACATTTATCCCTATAATTATCTGTATAAATATTTACCCATTTGTAAATATTTATATATTTTTTTCTTGATAGTTAAAAGCTATGTTTGTCTCCAAAGAAAATAATGCTCCTAAGCAATTTGATTTGAAGGGTATGAAACTATTACTGAGTTAGTAGCCACAAAGTTTATTTTCACTGACTGCTGCATACTCCAGTCTAAAGTCTTGTTAAGAAATCTGACAAGAGTTTTCAACTTAGAAAGTTATAATCGTAGCTAAAATGAAATTAAAATATTAAGTTGATATAGAGCAAAAAAAAAGGCTCAATACTAAATAATAAAATTAATTGTTGTGTTAGATAACAATATGGAATAAAATAATTCTTGCAAAAAATCAAAGGCAGAAATCCTCATTTATCTATTAGCTGTAAAAAAAAAAAAAATCTAACCAACCAAGGAAAAAAAGTCCACAGCATTACCACAACCAGTACTAAACAATATATTTTAATTTCTTATCTAACCCCCAGTGGGTTATTTCCCACTGTTACTTTTCACTTTATATGGGGCCTGTTTGGGGCAATATTTAGATAAGCTGTTTAAGTGAAAGTAACAACATTTCAGGTTTTAAATCTGGTCCTTACCGTGCATTTCACTCTCTAATATCTATATACTTAGTCTGGCCACTGAGGATTGAAACTAGTTAAATTCACTAAAGGTAGTCTACAGTTTCTAATCTGAAAAAGGTTGTTAGTTATTCAAGGTAGTTGTCTCTTCTGCCAGGATCCTACGTATTTCATCTGAAAGACCCCAGGAATACATTAAGCAACATGACAGTCATTTTATCACTCACCCTACCCTGAGGGAGAAATTGCATATTCAGTGAAGTGCTTTGTTCCTTTTAAAAAATGAATGTATACTGCTTTGTGTTCGTTGACTTTATTGTTATACATTACTATCTTTTAAAATCTGATGTGAAGGTTTTGGAATTCAGTGCTACATTTTAAAGTTTGGAAATAGTAATTAGAAAAAAAAATGCTTCTTTTTCAGCTCCTATGGGTTATGCAAAGGCAGTCTTCCTTTCTTTGGGAACTCCTTGTAGGGAACTATAGGACTTGGCTGTAGAACTTGAGATATTTCATTTCTAAGACAGTTTACTTTAAAAGGCAGGAAAATAAAAATACAAAGAAATTCTAGGAAGTCTAGATTCTTTATTTTCATGAGTTAAGATTGCTTTTTTTTACAGAAACTGTCTCCTGCTTATAAGGAAAATATGAACTAGTTGACAGAATTTTAAATTGTCTGTATTTTATGTACTCTGAGTTGTTGACTTATCTAGATCAGTTGTTGACTAGATTTGAATTTTTAATAATTTTTACCATCTATTGGAATTTGTCAATTTTCAAGTGGATGCTAGGAAAGAGGCAATTTCTAAAGAAACTCTTCAACATACTGGATGCTTTAATCTTTTCTGTCTTCTTTCACTCCCTTCACATTTTGTTCCTTCACCTGCTCTGATGTTAATCAGAATGACTAGGTCATCCTCTTTTATAAGCTTGCTAACTTAATTCTTTTTCAAGGTCATCTGTGAATTGACTTTAGTAACCAATTATAAATTGGATGGCATTTTAATATTCACCCCTTTCCCTGAGCTTTAATCTAAAAGTGCTGAGAGACAAGAAGAAACCCAAAGGAGTTCTCATTTTAGGAGGCAAGCTGACCAATTCCATTACCCAATATCTTTATAATTTCTCCTGCCTGGACACCCTTATCTTTCCCACTGACTTCAAAGTGAATTGAGAGAGATGCAGAAACAGGTTTTATTCTTTTAGCTAATATAACTGTATACGATCTCTGGAGACACCTGCCAATATTTGCACTTGCGGCACTTAAGTCTGACATACAAAGTTCTGTGATTATTAATGGGTCTCTATTACGGCAACAAAAGCAGATCTCTATCTCTCTCCCTTTCTCCTTCTCTCTCCTTCTCTTTGTCTCTTTCTATCTATCCATTCATCTATCTATTTAATGTTGCCTTTTGAAATTTAACATTAAAAAAGAAATATATGCCTTGACTGCATTTTTAAAAGCCTTTGGAACAGTTTATGAAATTGCTTTTGGGTCATCACAAGTAGTAGGCTATTTTAACTGTATAATTAGAGATGATGTGATTTTTTAAAATAATATTAACTTTCTGCAGAACCTTGTATCCAAAGGGCACAGCTTTCAAAAAGACCTGGTGAAAAGGTCCTCAGTTCTACTGGGCTTCTCCAAAGGTTTAGCCATATGCATACCCTCCCTTTACTATTCACCTGATCAACTGAAGTAAAGAGTTGAAGCAAACAGACAGAGATATTGAAATGCATCTAAAATAAAGCACTTTTTAGTAAGTAAAGAAATAGATATTGATGAAATAAAATGTATTTTTGCTTTGTTTCTGTATGACTCCTCAGTATTCTCCAGGCTGTGGTCAGAAGCAGCTAAGGATCACCAAATACTTGCCTATTTAAAGCTTTAAAGCTCTTATTACAAATTTTCAGCAAGTTAGTGAGTTACGTGGTCTCTACCAACACCATGAGGAAAGATAGACTACAGTACTCTTTAACATGAAATGACAAATAGAATGAGAAATGGAGAACATGGCTGTGATAAAATTTGTTTCTAAAGGAGGATGCTGATGTCTGAGCATGAGGATATCACTAACAACTTCAGACTATGCTATACAAATGGGAGATAAACCAAAGCACTCATGGTGCTATAAGAATGTTTCACCTTCCCTACACACCCAGCAGAGCACCTTGGATGTAAAAATTGGCTGCTTTGCCTCAGTATTTTGGGAAAGGAGTGAATTAAGTTCCAATCTGGACAGGCTTAAATTATGGTTTTGATATAGAACTATGTAAAATTTTGGGTAGAGGGCAGTGGTGGTAGGTTTTTGTTCTAAGCCACAAGCAGGAAGTGACAGCTGTTTTTCATGTGAATTGCAAAGAGCAGAACAAACAGCTTATAGGATGAACCTTTGCTCTTGCTCTATTTTAAGTGTTGATTTCATTGTGATTTAGTGCTGCCAAAGGCTGATCCATATAAAGTCAAGATAATAAATTCAACCTTTGCTTGGGTCCTTTTCTTTCATATTCTTTTTGAATATATGTGGCAGGGATATCGTGCTGAAAAAATCACTGCTTGCTTTTTCTGGAGAACTTATACATCACAGGCAGCAACAGTGAGAACGGCCAAGCAGCCACCGAGGCTTTCGCTGTTCTCCAGAAATGACTGCAGGAATGAGAACTCATGCAGACTTTTCCTCTAGGCATGAGCATGACACCCTGAGGCTGCTAAACTTCTTAAAAATTATGGTACTGGGGCAATGGAGCAAAGGACTGTCGTATCCTATTATCAGTTATCTCCACCAGTTTCTTTCCACACAGAGTACAGATTTTTTAAAAAGCTTATAATCTGCATATACTCATAATGTGATGATAATAGTAAAGTTCCCTGTTATGTCATAGAATCTTTTCAAATATTTTTCTCTTAAGAACAAAAATCAGGCTTTGTGTTGGGCACGCAGAAATGCTGATGTCCCAGTAACTTCTGTAACCTATTTTTCTGTCACTGGATAATAGCTGTTTTCACTTCCACTATGGGTAGAAACCGAGAATGTCAAATTTAAATAGATCTTTTTAATTACATTGTTCTAAAATAGAAATGGTATTTTCTCCTTTTAAAGGTAAGTAATTTTGAGATCTACTTCACAATGTTATTTCCAGGAACCATTAATTTATACTTTCTGAAGTGCTTTTGGTGGTATTCTGAATTGGGTACCTTTCTGAAATCAGTGGTAAAATTCCCACTGCTTTAAATGAAGCAATTTGTTCTCAGTCTACACATATTTATGCAGTTCTTATTCACACGCACTTGGATAAATACTTTAGTTTAGCACTCAAACTAACATTGTGTTAGCATGATCCCTGCTCACTGAGCCCCTTAGCCCTCTCAGTCCTGCTTTTCAGGCACAGACAGTTGTGGTTTTAAACAGTAAAATTTACCTGTAAGGAGATCCCATGCATTCAGACAGGGAATTTATTGTATATAAACACTAGTGCTAAAACATACTCTGGCGCACCAAGTACGATCAGGTAGATTACCTGAGAAAACACAGCACTGTAGTGCAAGTGGAGATGATTCTGAAACATTTCCATTAGTTTCCATCCAGGTTTCAAAATTAATCCATTTTACCTATGCCTGCTCACTCTTTGAAAACACTTTCTGTCAGCACAGAGTCAATCAAGTTAATTTTATGCTAATTTTGAGGATTTTTATACACTGCATTCCTTGACTTGGACACAGGTCAGTGTTCCCCATGTCCAGAGCAAGATGCAGCCTCTAATGGTGACAGCTAAGCAGCTAGGCCTCCCTGGCCCATACAGCCATGTGGGTTCTTGTTGGGAACACGAGGGTGGATTGCACTGCAAAATGACATTTTGGTACTTTATAGTATGTTAAAGAAGCCATTACTTTGTGGATGGAATGAGCCCCCAAACAGACCATATACGTACCAAGAGGACTTTGATACTCATTTATTTTCCTGCTGCATCAGTGTCCTAGTATGAATGAGGAGCACAAGTTTCAGTTGTGCTCAGGAGGTCATTTGTCAAACACAGAGAAATAAATTAGGGAGAACATTAATAATGGTAAAAATACAAGAACAGTAAAAGCATTTCACTTCCCTTAGGAATGAGAAGAGCAAAGATCCAGGGCTCTCTGGTCCAGTTGCCATAAATCCAATTCATATCAGCAATGAATTGCCTTTTGAATTGGCACTGCCTATGTACATGCAATTACTAGGTGTGACTGTACAAGCTTAAATTTGAAGTCTACAGCTGAAAGGTTCTATAAAGCCTCCTTTTTGAGGAAGGATGCTTCACGTAACATTTGCTTGACCTAGAAAGAAAGTAATTTAAATTATTATAAGATTCCTTAATCCTGTTTAACCGCTTATTTTCCTCAGAGAGCCTAAAATTCAGTAGCTCTTACAGACTTTTCCTGTGATTATGGTTTACTCCCATCACATAAAAAGTAGGAAAAAAAATTGTGCATGTTGCATGACCTTTATAATTAAACTGGAATGCTAATCTTTCCAGTGTCAGAAGGACATGGCAGTTTGTCTCTGTAGTGACTAATACAGCCAGTCTGGCAGAGTAGATTCATAGTTGGAAGCTTTATCTCTTCTGTCTCCTTGTCTGCCTTCCGCCAAAGATTTCTGGCTTAATCACAAAATACCAGCCAAGCCCCGTTCCTATTTCCTATGGCAATGCTACCAATTGTGTCACAATTACTTCAGCATCTCTATTAAAATGTAACATTGAGATTTTAACTAAGATTAAGTATATTCATTCCTTTAAATTTTATTATATTGAAACACAAAGCCTTTGGGATTTACCTGGAGAAGTCATTTCCTTTCTCCTTCCTCCCCACTTTTTGAATATTTAAGCTGTAAAGACTTTTTCATACACTGAGACAAAGTACAAGTAAGACTAAAACCAATATGTTTAAAAGTGGGTGATTCTCACTGGCTTTACAGCAGCAACCATTGCCATCCTGAAATGGCAAGAAACTTAGCACAGACTGTTTCATCTGAAGCACTGTTTCTCTATATATTTTTGTAAGAGCTCTTTTGCAAAGCTACTGAATTAGGCTAGATGGGCCTCACCCCAGGATCTACATCAAAGGAGTAGCCGATGTCAAATGCAGCGTTTCGAAGGCATTTGAAGTTGGAGAAGTAATTAAGCCCTTTCTTAGGGAAGAAGGAAGTGGGAGAGGTTTGTTTGTCCAAATCCCCACAGATACACTTCAACTACTTCAGAAAACTCGTATCGAGTCAGCCCTCTCTCTCAAAAAGAAAAAAGATCAGAAAAAGAGCTCAATAATCACTACGTTTACTTGAATTTAAGTGATTATGTTGAAGTCATGCCTCTGTCAAGTTGTGGAGTAGGGATAGGAAACAAAGCCCCATGCTTCAGGAGAAGACTGGTCTTACCTGAGTTGCCATATCAGCCTGTCCTGGCAACATTTTTTTAATAAGAAATACTCACTGCAACAGAAGTAATCCTAAAAGTTTTTTAGGAAAAAAAAAAAAGCTTTTCAATCTCCCCATTAGAGAATGGCCACTAGCTGTCCTTTTACTGCATTTTTTTTGCAAGGCTCTATGCAATATTGCATAATAGTTCAGTGGATTTGGTTCACCTGAGATCAGAGAATAATAGGACCGGCTGGGCCTGCCGGCTGAGCACCTGCACCACAGGTGAGAGCAGGTGAGCCAGGTCTCCCAGAGGCTTCTCCTGAAGCCTTGTAAGATGCAGATAGACTCCCTCCTCCCTGCAGCCCCTCTGAGGTCTCAAGGCCACATGGAAGATTGTAACACATGCGAGAACACTGTTAAGCCAAAAATATTTTAGATAATCATATCCTATTTATACATGACACACAGTAACCATTGTTCTTTGGTTGTTTATATCTTACTCCCCTTGGCATCTGCTAATATATTCTTGGTCTAATTCCTGTCTTTTACTGACCCATACCAGACTTTCTCCTAGATCTGTGGGTGGGGAAGGGGCAGGATTTCTCCTTGCCTCTTTTTTCTTTCTTTCTTTCTTTTTTTTTTTTTTTTTTGTCTGTTCGGATCAGTATCAGCAGGGATGGGTCAAAGACTTTCAGCTGTCTTTTTTATTATTATTATTATTTATTAACGTTCAATTGTCTCTAACCTCTTACTGACCTTTTCTGTTCAACTGATACAAAACCAAGGCCCTTTGAACCCAAATGCCAAGTAGTCCAACTGGATTCCAGGGCCCTGCACTGGGTAGCGCATAGCTAAAGTAATGGCACGCAGCTAAAGTACTGACACTGCCTTACTGGGGAAATGCTGCTAAAGGGGAATGACCTGCCCAGGTAACTTGGGCTGCCCGTAGAGGTCATTGCTGCTTCAAAAAAATTCCCGTGAGTTCTAGCTTCTCTCTCCCATTACGCTAGATCCAATGAACGCTGAGGAATAAATTACTGTGACTCTTGCACTGCAAAATTAAACAAAATATATGGTGGCTGCAGTACAGTCGCTCCTTTGATGGAAGATGTGTGCACAGTAACAGTCTTCAAGGGCAGATTGTGTCTGGCATCACTCTAAATTAAGCCAGGCTGTTTTTTATTCTCACAAACTATTATTTGCAGCTTATTTTAAATATGATTAGATGGATTCTATTTTTTAAAGTTATATAACAGTTAGGGCTTTATTTTATAATATGAATAGATTGCCTGCCTTTCTCAAGGATCCTTATAATATAAGGGGACAAATTATCATGGATGTTTGGATATGGGCAAAACAGGCCAGATATGCATTTTTACATACACATTGCAGAATGGATTAGTTGCATGGCCAGGTGGAAGTCCATCCATTCTGGGCCCCCCAGTACAAGAGGGATGTGGAGCTGCTGGAGAGAGTCCAGCGCAGGGCCACGAGGATGATCAGGG
>JAWLRI010000215.1:3745987-3756415 GCA_034781795.1 Crypturellus tataupa
GGTCAACACGTGGCGCTTGTAGGTGACGCGGAAGCCGCGGAGCAGCGCGGGGCCGCGGGAGGCGACTAGCGCGGCCCGGGGGGCGGCCCGGACCCGGGGAGGAGGAAGAGGCGTCGGGGGGTCTCTGCGGAGCGGGACTTGCCCCGGGGGCAGCGCCTCCAACACGACACGACAGAGATTGTCCGCAGCGGGGGCTTGTTGGGCGCTCGCGTGAGCCGCCGCTTTGCCGGCACTGGAGGCGTTTGCTTCGTCAGGAGTTTCCGGAGGCCAAAAAGCAGCTATCCAGGTGCTGACAGAAGTCAGGACACAGGTGAAGACTAGTGCTGCCCTCCAGAAGTACTGATTGCCCGCAGCACTGCGCCTCGCTGAGCGGCGCTGCTTGGGGATCTTACTTGAAACAACTGTAAAGTGGAACGTTCTGGCCACCCGTGCCTTAGAAGTGCCTTAGAAGTGATTCCTTGCCTGAGTGGCTCCCAGAGGCTTTCATTCGTAATTGCTGAACCATTTGAGGATATGAACTGCCATAATTTTGGAGGGAACTGTGACCCACACTCTTTCAGACTGACATTCTTATACATGAAGAGCATTTCTGTACTTAGAAGGTCATTAAATTGCTAAGGGAGTGGGAGGTTAATGGAGAGTCAGTTTTATACAACAGAAAAGAATAAAGGCTGATATAAAAACCTAAATCACTGCTCAGTTTGTTACCTTACAAATTTGTTTTTTATGGGCATAGTTCAACAAAGTTTTCATTTGAAATTTTCCTCCTAAGCTGCATTGGTGCCAAATGTAGTTTCTGCCTGCAACTGTCTTTACCCATTGCACTCAGATAAGGTGCTTGACATACTTTCCGCACTGTGAGAAAAGTTTACATGGTGCAAAATACCCCATGCAAATCCCTCTCTCTTCAGTGAGATATATTGACTGGTAGGTTCCTTGGGAGCAAGGAAGGGATGATTCACCCTTTGTGCCCCTTCCTAAATGAGCTGAGCTCTTCCTCTGTGGTTTCCCCTTGGAATTCCCAAAAATCAACTTTCATCATGACCAAACAACTTGCTTGCTTTGCAATTCAGAGTGCTGATGTTCACGTATTACTAGTATAGTGTTGATTTTCCATTAAAATGTTAATGTCCAATATTGATTTAAGGTTTTCTGAATGCAGTGAGATACAGCTGACTGGACTTCATCAGAGATTCCACCTTCAGGGGAGCAGGGAGGGAAATATTTCTTCCTTAAAGAGAAGTTCTGAAATTTTTCTTTTCTACAGTGCTTTTTTGTCATTGTTTTTCTCTCCCTAGAGCTGACCTTTTAACTACTGCTTTCATGTTATCACTTCCTTTTTGAGTTTGAAGGATTCAGTTTAAAACAACAGAGGATATTATTAGCTGCTTTTCTTGCAAGTGTGGACCTGGAGATTAAACTGATATAAACAGCTGCTAAGGGTAAAGTCTGACATAAGCTTGGAGGGGTTGTTTTTGTTTTCCTCTCTCTACCTAGTCATCATAGGCTGTTGGCATCTGGGAAACAGTCTTTTGCCTTTTTTTTAAGGGGTTCACAGACTTTGTGAGCCATCAGGCTGTCTATAGCCATAAAGACAATTTTATTATGACAGAAATTAAATCTAGCTAGGGTCAGAATGCTAGTCGTTACAAAGCTGTCCCATATTTTGCACACTCTTCTAATCTGTTTATCCAACAGCTATAAGCATTTTCCAGCTTTAGCAAGAGGTTTGTTTCTGCATTCAGATGTGCACAGATTTGAAAACTGCCTGACTCATAGTGCCTCTAGTGATCATCGGTGCCTCCTCTCACCCTGTTGCCAGCACTGAAAGTAGTTTGTTCTATGGGGCTGTGCACGTGGGACTTCTGTTTGCTCCATTCTTTTACAATGGGCCCTATAAGCAAATAGCAGCTGTATGAAAGTAAGAAGAATGAAAACTTAAGTTATTATTTCTATTTTTTTGTTTGTTCTCACATGTCAGATAATGGAACTCTTGATGAGGTTGTACAACTGTTTTAAATATATTTTCTAAGCTCTAGAAATATTCTCTAATCCTGGAGTTTTACAAACTCACAAATAAGTCTGAGTTAAGTGGTATCCATAACTAACTACTTCTGAATTGCCTTTTTTTTTCAGCTCACAGGATTTCGCTATGCAGTTATTTAAATTGTGAGAGTTCGTGACTTCATAGGCATTCACCTGTCTAGTCCTCCTGGTTTCATTTCACTGTTTGCACTGGCTTCCTGTGAAACCACAAATTGATTTCAGAGTTCTTTTTCTCACATTATAGTTTCAGAATTAAGTGGCTGAACCTCCACTGAGACACTTTTCTAAGCAGTTATTTAGAAATGGTCATTTCCTAAATAGTCGTACAAGAATTCTGTTATGTTTTCCTTATTTTATAGTTGAAACTTAGTTGAAATCAAAGCATTTTGCATTTAAGGAAGGGGTTGTCTCACCAGATGTGGACATCTTTAACTGAGCTCCTCTAGACTCTTCTACTTGTCTAGACTCCCTGACAGTGTATGGTGGGAAATATGTAATTTACAAGTAGCAATTAATCTCATTTTAGAGTAGATGCTTAAAGCAGAGCAAATGAATTGTACCCAGCGAGTACCATTTCTCTACGCTGACTGCGAGCTAGCTTGGATTTAAATGCCTGGAAAGTAGACTTCTAAAATTAAAACAGAGAAACTCATGTCTAATTGCAAGTCAGTTTTATAAATGGAGCTTTATATTGTACCTATTCAAGTGATGACTACATGGCCATAATTTTAACATAGCTTCTATTGTTTTTGCTACTGAAAATTCCTATTTGTGTGATGAGTTTCTTCATCTTCCTTTCGCAGTCTGTCTTCCACAGAATATAAAGCCAGTAACATGTGGTTTTAACTGGAAGCTGAGGGAGTTTGAAATGCATGAGCTGTAGGTCAAACCAATAAGTGGATGGTATGGGAGAAAGAATAAATAATTGTTGACTTCCACTCTCTATTTAAATTGCAGTTTTCTTAAATAGTAAAACCAGTAGATAACAGAATTGCGACATGGACCATTGGACCACATCGTATCATGATGGCAACATGGACCACATCATATCATGATCATAGGTGAATTGCTTGCATCAGTGCAGAGTTTGCTGTGTACATCTATGGGAGAAGAGGCAGGGGATAATGAGTATAGGCAAAACAAGGGTTGACATCATGAAGGCAGTGGATAAGAAAATTGGATGCAACTTTCTTTTAATTCTTGTGCAACACCACATTTAAAATGCACAAATATTTTTCCAAACTATAAAAGGGAAAGAGATAAATCTTCACCTCTTCCCTCATGTTACACATGTGGTCTTTGATTGCTTTTAAAGAAAAAATATCTGAAGTGTGCAGGAATAAAAACTTTGTTTCATTGATACTAAAAGCATATAAATGACATTGTATCTGTAAGTTTTGTAATTGCTATATCTCCATGGAAAATTTTAAGTAATGTAGTGCATTTAATTCTCTTATGGGTCATATTAGCTAGCCTGTTTAAGCTATAATTTTCCTAGGATACTACCTAGGATTGTAGGACTTGGCTCTTGAGTGGGGAATTCAATACAGTAATACTAATGAAATAATAGACATAGCAATCTATGAGATGACATAAAAATGGTGAATTTTGCAAAGAATAGAATGTCCAAACCCTTCGTCTAGTACAGTGGCCCAAAAAATATGTCTTGTTGCAAAAAAATCTAATTTTTATTCCCTTGATTCGTCCAGTGATAGTCTGACTGGTAGGCACCATCACACATTATACTCGTGAACATAAGATGAATTGTTTGATGGTTTATATTCATCATGTAATCGGAAATAAAATTTTAATTTCCCACAAATTGTATTATAATGACTTATACTGATGAGACTTTGCTTAAGTGTGTTAGGGGATTAAAGTGAAGTCTAAAAGTAGCCAGAGCAATCCAAAATACTTGAGAGAACTTTTCTCCTTTTTTTTTTTCATTTTTAAAATGAAGTATATCTGAACGAGGACAAAAGAAAAGAATGGATTCTGTACTTCCCCCAGGAAGCGTAATTCACTGTCATTTAATCAATTTCTTACTCACTTACTGAATGGAGCCGTGATGCTGATGCCCGCAGCTCAGCTCCTGGGCTCTTCGCTTTTCGCAGCCCGGCAGCGCCAGCGCTGCTCCGCGTTGCTTGGCACTGCACACCGAGTGCATTGCAACACGCTTGCAGAAGCTCACAGCATCCCTCCTCATTCTCCTAGGTAATTTTATGATTGTTTAGGACCGGGCTTGCAGTGAAAACTCTTTCATCAACACTGTAAACTGAGCCAATACAATCCAATTCCAGTAAACAGTATAATGGTCCACAATCCCACGTCATAAAACTGGCCATCCTACGTGCCCTGCAGATAAGTGATGAGTATTGTCCGTTTTGTCTCAGCTGTTGTAGTTAGGAAGCTCAGGAACCCACAGAGGGACCCTGCAGCGTAATCCATGTATTCCACACTATAAGGGCCTATACCAAAAAGATTACTTTTAGACAAGCTGAGAGTAGAATTGACTACCTGTCCATTAATACTGCTTTAAAGGTGACATGACCCATCACAGGAATGATGAGCATATAGTGAGAAATGCATTCGGTCTGATTGGAGATGAAAAACCTATGTTTTCCAGGTAGGTCACACCCTCTTGCTGGCTCTGCTTCATGACTGGTAACTCTTCTGTCAAAACATTTTAAGTTTTTAGTGTTAGGATGGTGGTGGGGAGGCATAGATAGCTTTTATCGAAAAGCATCTTTCTTGTGAAGATTGTGCTTGTTTTGTAACAGTATGGTGAAATACTTTAAAATGGTCCCTGCTTCCCCTGTTCTGCTTTTCCTGCTTCCACATTCTACTTGACTATTTCTTTCTACAAAAATATAATATCTAAAAGCATTGTTCTCAGAGAAATTTAATTAGTAAATTAGTCTTTCTTCCTGTGGCTTAGCCTGCAGTTATTGGTGCAACAAGGCTCTGTGTTGAAGAAGATGGAAATGCTGAATACGTAATGCAGTAGAAATATTTTATTCTCCTCCAGAGATTATGATTCACATTGTTGTCTGTAGAGCCTTGGAGTCAGTTAAGGCTTCTAGGGGCTGAAATCACATCTAGAACACCAGACTGCTTTTTGGAGACTTAATTCTTTTATTTTTTCTTTAGCTTGAATTTTTGACTAGATTTTAAGGAACTAATTTACATATTGCTGTTCTAGAAACATCAAAGAAAAGTTAAATAATTTTATTTCAGAAAGTTTTAGTTTCGTATTTATAATTAGGATGCTAGGTTTTGGAAACTGGCAATTACAATACGCTATAGGGACAAATGGTCACAGGGGTAATACAATGTGCAACCAAGCACTTGAAGTGCAGACTTCCAGTTTTTCAAAGAAGATCAGAAACCCTTTTGCTCTGTTCTGATGCCTCATAAAACTGGCACTTCGGAAATAGTTGCATCATATTCAGGCGTGTGGGTATCCTGTTCAGTGAAGAAATCACACGTGTTCTTTTAGCAGGATGATGTAGAAGAACCCCAGACAGTGTGGCTTTGTCTGCAGTGAGGAGCGTCTCAGACAGTGGGGGATGTACGTGGCCGTCCCCCCTTTCATCCCTTGTGTCTCTGCAGCCAGCCTGCTCAGTGCCCACTGGCAGCACACCGCAGTTCGCCAGGGGGTAATGAGATGTTTTTTCTCTGATGCAGTGCTCCATCTAATCCTACTTCCTGGGAAGTCTGCCGAGAGAGAATAGTAATTTCCCTCCTTCAGTTGGGAAAACGCTGCAGAGGTGTTCAATGCAAATGCCAGCAAAATCTGTGTGCAGACCGTTCTCTTTCTGTGTGTACCGTGGGAAATGATGCAGCCCATTGCCTCCATACTATTAAGAGTGATCACGCTGCTGTGTATGGGTCTTGGGCTGAACAAAGAATAATAAAAGTTGTGTGGAAGTCAATGGCACAGGCCAATCTCCATGATGATGGTCGTACAATTATGCTGCTTTTTAGATATTAAGCATATGGGAAGAATATAGCAGCACACTACTGATTATAGCTATAATCTAATAATAGTTACCCCTTTTCTAGATTAATTGTGTTATAGCTCTATAAAGATGCAAAATTCCATTGAGAAGTGTCACTGTGTTTTTATTTTCGGTGAATTAACTATTAAGTCAAATCCTATTTATATGGAATCTTAAGAAATTTTAATTGTGCTTTGCAATTTATTGAAAAAAAACTCCATTTGTTTTCTAGTACACTACACATTTTTTCTGAGGACAACCCTTTTTTGTTTTTCTGAGAGTTATCTCCCACTATTTAGAATAATAACATGAAACAAACTGACCTTTCATTCCGTAACAATTTAGGATTAATTTGTGGTTTCTGATCAGCCCTCCCACTGCCAAACTCAAACTAAACTCCAGGTGAAAAATAGCAGCAAGAACCGTTAGTTTAGGGTAAGCGATGTAGATTTTGCTTCACAATGAAGCTACGCTGAGCGTTTTAGGCAGTAATCGCCCTGCTGCTGGTGGCTGCTGGTGGCTGCTGGTGGCTGCTGGTGGCTGAGGACCTTTGTGGGGAGGAACGTCTGCCACCTACCGTGTCACCAAGAGCCTCTGCGCAGCGTCCGCGCTTGGGAGGACCGAAGCTGAAGCTCATACGCTGTCAGGTGTGCAGACATTTGTAACATCTCTGCTTAAAGGCAAATGAAAAAAAAGAACCCAAAACACAAAAACAAACAAACAAAACCCTAGCAACAACAGCAAAAAAAAAAAGGCTCAATTTTTCATCAAAGCTGGGTGGCAGGTATGAATTGCTGCTTCTTCATTTATCCCTCAAAGTGCCTAACATTAAAAGTAGCCAGCTGTAAAAAGTAGGCTGACTCTCTGTTTAAGTTAACAATACACTGTAATACGCCTGGGGTAAAAGGAGTATGAGACTGATAACATTTAGAAGAGATAGTGAGGGAGATTTTAAGTGAAGCTCTACAAATAATACCGTGTGGTATTTGATTGCTTTGACTGATGTTTGGTTTCTGTGAAAAGTTAAATAAGATTATAAAGAGATTTTTTTTCCCCATATATACATGTAAATCATTACCAAAAGTATTATTCACATATTTTATTAATGAGGGCCAATGGAAAGTGAAAGAAAAGAAACCGTACAATTGTTAAAGCTTTTCACAAAATATTTTAATAAGGATGTAACAGCTTCCATATCAGCAATTTTTAATCTAAAAGGGACTGACTCATGGTCCATTGAAGTGAATAAGAATCTTAACTCTCATTGCAATGGGCTTTGAATCAGGCCACTGTGAAATATTAAATTTATACATTCATTTAATGGTATCTAAATTTTGGTGAAAGAAATGTACAAGGTAGCCCCCCTGCTTTTTGTTGCTGAGAAAAGTTAAACAGTACAATTTAACAAGAATCTATAGGAAATCAACCACCCCAATGCTACATGCCTTAACAATCAGAGTAGACTTTAACACGGCTTGGACTTGCTGAGCACTGTAGCTACGAGCAGACAGTGCTACGGGTATGTTGCTACCAGAGATCTTTCTCGAGCTCTTGTTTCAGATTGCCAGGAGTTATAATTAATATCGTGTGCTAGAGAAGTGATTTGTCACAGCTCCCGGGACGGCCGCCACTGTGTGACACTGCCAATAGATGTGGCAGGGAACAAAAGGCACAGCCTCTTGTTTCACCACAGCCTGTACTGATCCTTACATCTGGGATAAGGGGGAACAGGAATAGGAGGGTTTGTTTGAACAACTGTCATTTAGCAAATAAGACAGCTTCGTTTATCTCTAAGAAAGTGTCATAAGTGGAAGAGGAAAAATTCAGGACAGAGAACTTTTGTAAAGGGAGACAATGTAGATAAAAGATTTAGAAAAAGTTATAGCTTTTTTTTCTTTTTTCTCTGAAAAGGAGCCTTCTTGAGCATCATCCATTTTAAATGCACTCTTGCAAGTAATAACCACAGACAGTATACACAGTATAAATTACTTCAGAGAAACACATTCACGACACAGTGACAAGAAGCAAACAAAAAAATAAAATAAAAAAGACATTTGGCACACGCTAAAAACAGTTCTCAGAAATGAAACATATTACGAAGCTCTGGGCCAGTATATTACATTGGCTATATATGAAACCTCTTTCAGTTATTAGTGCAACAGAAGAAATTGGAGCTGGGAAATAGCTATTATCAAACAGCTACTTTAGGTACGTTTCTGTCAAATATTTCTTTTAAAGCCTGGTGGAGATTTTGAAACTAATCCCCCTTTTTCCGTTTAGGCTAATGTGCTTTCACGGCCACCCAGGTCCCTTCTGCGCTGTCTCACGCAGGACAACAGCTTCACAGTCTCGTGCTCCCTTTCGGCTCTATTATTCGCACACCTTTATCGTATGTACCGACACACTCCAACATTTTCAGCTCAGCTCCCCACCCCCTCTGCCCCCTGCTCCCCGCGAGTCCCGGCACCGTTCATCCCCGGGTGATGAGGCACGGCAGTCACCGCGCTGCTTTGCGAAGCCCCTTCCTGCGCTGCTTGCCAAGCGCCAGGCAGGGGCTGCTCCCCAGCGAGGTGAAGGCTGTCTGTGAAGCAGAAGGCAGCTCCGTGAATTTGCTGCTCCTTTTTGGGGGGGCTTTTCGTCTCTTCTCTGGTTTTCCTGGGCAGAGGTGGAGAGGGCTGCTTGCTGCTTTCCAGAGGAGGAGAAGGTGGGACTTGGAGGAGACTTTTCCCAGTGTTTCTGCTCTCTGAAGGGAATGTGTGCCCATGGATGCCAAGCAGGGCATCTGCGGAGGCAGGGAGGCTGAGGCAGACAGGTCCGGCTCCACGCTGCCTCCTCGGCAGCCAAGGTGAGGGGCAGGGCCGTGGGAAAGTCATACAAAAGTGAGGGGAAAGTCATCGTGGGACGCACAAAACCTCTGGTCAGACACGATGAGCGGCAGCAGGGCCTGGCTGCCAGAGCCCAGGCTGAGCTGTGGGGTGCAGCAGTCAGTTTACTGAGAAGGTGTCAAAGCATCAGCACACGCACTGCCCTCAGGGGAGGTGGCAGGGGGCATGGAGCAGCACACTGAGGACACGGGTTTTCTTCACTCCTCACACCAAATGCTGCCCTTGGTGGGCAGGACTGAAAGCTCCTCCTTCCCAGCCACCCCATGCCTTGGTCCCCACATCACGTGCCCTCCTCCTGGGGAGCAATGGTGGAGATGGGGATCTGGGGCGCTTCCTCAGAGGGTGGTAATCCTGGAGGTGCAAGTGCCATTCCTGTACATGCTCCCTGACTCCAAGTTGTCCGGGGGGAAGTCCTCCACGCTATAAGCCCTGCTCTTGAGAGCAGTGGCATAGTAGTCGATGGGCTCCTCTGCAGCGTTGTCCATCCAGCTCAGGCAGAGCAGCCGCTGGAAGGAGCGCTTGAAATTGTCCGAGAGAAAGCCATAGAGGATGGGGTTGGCACAGCTGTTGGCATAGCCCAAGATGACGGAGAGCTGACTGATAGTGGCATCGTCCTGCTCTACGAAGACATTGACCAGCTGCACAATGTAGAAGGGCATCCAGCAGATGACAAAGACCATCACCACCATCATGACCATGAGGGTGATTTTGCGCTCTGAGCGCTTGCGCTGCTGCCAGCCAGCCTTCAAGGCCACCATACGCATCTTGGCAATGATGAGGATATAGCAGAGGCAGATGGCCACCACAGGCAGCAGAAAGCCCATGAGAAAGGTGTAGATCACAAAGACCACCAGCCACCTCTGGGTGGGCTCTGGCATGAGCATGTTGCAAGCTACTGTGCCATCGCTGTTGGCTGCTGTGTTGGAGAAGATGATGATGGGCAGGATGATGAGGATGGAGAGCACCCAGACACCCAGGTTCACCATCTTGGCCACAGTGGGCCGGCGGTACCTAGCTGCCTTGATGGGATGCACCACAGCGATGTAGCGGTCCACACTGAGCACCGTTAGGCAGTAGATGCTGGTGAACATGTTGATGGCATCCACGCTGAGCACCAGGCGGCAGAGCAGTGAGCCAAAAGGCCAGTGGTGCAGAAGGGTGGAGGTGACCAGGAAGGGAACGCTGAGCATCAGCAGCTCATCCGCGATGGCCAAGTTGAGGATGTAGATGTTGGTGGCCGTCTTCATCTTGGCGTAGCGCAGGATCACGTAGATGACCATGGAGTTGCCGCACAGCCCCACGAGGCACACCACAGAGTAGATGAATGAGATGAGGATGGCGCTGCCCTGGGACTCGCTCAGGGTGCTGTTCGGGGCGCCCGAGTTGTTCCTGGCGCCCGAGTCCATGCCCCCCGCCGCCGCCTCCTCCGCGGCGCTGCCGGCCCCGCCGCCGCTCTCGCCGCCGCCGCCGAGGCTGCCTGCACCGCCCGGGAGCCT